>CAUYON010071659.1:0-90695 GCA_963573935.1 Arctocebus calabarensis
GTCCCAGCTACTAGGGAGGCTGAGGCAAGAGAATCGCTTAAGCCCAAGAGCTGGAGGTTGCTGTGAGCAGTGTGATGCCACGGCACTCTACCCAGGGCGATAAAGTGAGACTCTGTCTCTACAAAAAAACAAAAACAAAAACATATATCTCATCAAATCAGTTCTTAACTTCAGAGCTCCGGCTTCCGACAGCACCAGCATCCACCAGCACCACAGAGCACAGGCCCTGTGTTGGACACTGGTCTGGGCCTTCACCTGCCTTTCCCACGGAATCTTCCCAAGGGGACAGACCGTCGTGATTCTACAGGTGAAAACTCGGAGGTGAGCTGCACTGCTGGTAGGCGGCGGGCAGGCATTCGAGTGGGGGCTCTGATCCCTGGCCCCACACTCCACCATCCTGCAGCTGCTCAGGGAAGCCTTGGAGGGGACTCAGCTTGGAATTTGACCCAAGCTTCTGCCCTGGCCCCCTGAGGACATAAAAGCCCCCACCTGGGCTCCAGGGTCTCCTGACAGCTACTCTGTAGGCCTCCTGCCTGGCCTGGATTCTGCGTCTCAGAACAACGGAGGTGCTGGCCACCTGTGTATGTGCTCGGGACCTCTGCACGCAGGGCCCGGTCGGCACAGCCTGTCCCGTCTTCTCCTTGACGCAGAGAGGGGTGAGTTGGTCTCTGTCCTGGAGCTGCCCCTGCTCTGGCCACGTGTCCGTGTCCCTGCTCGCTGACCAGAGGGCTGATGGTGGGATGCCCCACAGAGCGCTCCCCCCCACCAAGGGCCTGGTATGTGGGCCTGTCATTGATGGGCAGCCCCTTCACCTTTTTTGATGAGGTTGATTTCGAACAGGATGAAACTCTGACCTTTGTCACTGTTTTTCTTTTTTAATGTTTTTAATTAAATTGCCTGGGTCACTGACACCCTGCAGAGACTAGGAAATGCAGCCTTGCAGTTTGTTAATGATACACTGTCTGTTTGTTCACGCTGTGTGGTCACATGGTCGCTGCTCGGCAGAACGTCCTGTCTCACTGGCCTAAACCAGTTTGAGGGTGAAATGCTTTTGGACGAGTGCCAGAAAGTCTCTCTTTTTCTTTCCCTTTCTCTGTCCCCTCCCTCCCTCCCTCTCTCCCTCTTTCTTTCTCTCACCCACTTTAAGATCGGCTGTTGACCCCAAATGTGTGGGCAGGATCTGTGTTAATGGTGTAGGACACTCACCCGTTTCCTCTGAAGCGTCTGAGCCTGGCTTCTGAGCGGCCCCTCTGGGGACCAGGCCCAGGGAGTGCAGAAATCACACAATCAGGGCACATTTTCCAGTGGAGGGAGAGCCCAGGACAGCAGGCCTCTGAGGGCAGCACCACTGCCGGCCAGGTTCAGGGGGAAGCTCGGACCCCCCAGGCAGTGGGGCCCCCTCTGACCTTCCCACTGAGTGTTGTGACTCATTTTCTTCACCTGTAAAATTCATGATCATTAACTCCTTTCACGTGATAAGTAGATTAACTCTCTGGCAAGTGTCTGTCCTGGATGTTTTTAAAGAGCTTTAACTCTATTTATTTATTTATTTATTTATTTTGAGACAGAGCCTCAAGCTGTCACCCTGGATAGAGTGCTGTGGCATCACAGCTCACAGCAACCTCCAATTCCTGGGCTCAAGCGAGTCTCCTGCCTCTGCCTCCCCAGTAGCTGGGACTACAGGCACCCACCACAACGCCCAGCCATTTCTTGGTTGAAGCCATCATTGTTGTTTGGCGGGCTAGGCTGGATTCGAACCCGCCAGCTCAGGTGTACGTGGCTGGCACCTTAGCCGCTTGAGCCACAGGCGCCGAGCCAAGTCTTATTTATTTTAATGAAGACTCAAAAAGAAAAAAGCAAAGAGGCTAAGATTCTGACCCTCCAGTGGAAATCCCACAGCTCAGTGCTGAACCCTCTGTCCCTATACACCGCGGGGATGGGGGACACAGGTGGGGGGACCAGACGCGCTGCTAAGTTTGAAGGAGGAGCCCGGTGTTCACAGACGGAAGATGAGTGATCAGAAAACAGCATAAAACACGCGCAACTCCAACAACTCAGACTCTGGTCCGTCGCTTAACTCTGAGAAGCCATTTCTCAGTGTCTGCGTCAGAGTAAGGTGATAAAGCTCCTTAGCAGGCGGCCTCTCCTGGGAGTGTCCTTCTGCAGGGACAGGTGGCTGGAGGCACAGAGCAGGCTGTGGGCAGGTACAAGGGGACGGCTCAGCCCACTGGCACGTGGGAGCCGGGCTGCTCACACACGTGCAATCTCAGCAATGCGGGCGCCGGCCTCCCTCCCCGGGCCGAGTGGGCCCCACGCACGCCTCTTCCTCCTCTTGCATCAGACCTCACTTTCTGGATGTGAGCGGTGGGGCGTGGGGAGGGGGTGATTACACCTTATCCATCTCATCTGATTGGCTCACTTCCTCCAGGCCCTGATTACGAGGTTTAGGGCTTGGGTGCATGCGTGTTCAGTGTGTGTGTATGTGCACGGGGGAGCCTGTGTTTATGCCAACAGACACATCATTTTGTAGGGAACTGGCCCATGTGGATGACTCATCCTTAGGCGTTTCACACTTGGGGCTTATGAAATGCGTCTTCAGTCAGCAAAGAACCAGTGGCCCAGAACCTCGCTTATCAACTCTGATGGAAGTTTGCAATCCATAGCTCAGCACACTCCCTGCAGAGGAAACATCTGGAGTGTTCTGTGAGGCCATTGTCTCCTCCTCTCCCTCTGTCACCTTTGGTGGCCTGCAGGGGGCCCTCGCTGGGATGAGCAGTTTCTCTGATTTATCTCTTAGCCTCAAGTTAAATAGCAAGAGCTGTGCTAAAACAATTGTTGTCGTTATTTCTAAATAATGGGGCTAATGAAAGTTACAGAGAACCGTGGCATCCGAATGCTGTCCCCTGGGGAACTCACCATGCTGGAGGAAGGCGGGGGTCTGCTTGGCCAGACAGGAGGTTGAGTCCACGATGCCAGGTATTCCGAGGGACGCAGAGGCTGTGAGGGGCCTGCTCCCTTCCCCCGAGAGTGAGACAGCAGTTCTGTTGTTCCCAGCAGAGCCAGGCTGAGCACACAGTAGGTGGTTAATGATGCCAGCTGCAGCCTCATGACCCCAGCTGTGTCTCCCCAACTCTACTGTAAGCTTTCCCAGGTAAGGGGTCTGCCTTGTCCTTCTACTAGCTCAGATGTGCACCACACTGGTGGCCTTCATGTAGGGAGGCTGAAAAAGTGATAAACTCTAATCTCTGTCCCCAGGAGTCTCAGATAAGACTCCCGGACAGCGGTTCTCCACCTCTGGGTCTCTACCCCTTTGTAACAATGAAAATGCATGTTGGCATGAGGAAGGTTGAGAACCACACTGCTCTAGGAGGAGTAAAAAACATAAACCTCATGAAGGAGGTGGTCACAGAACACGCGGAAATGCAAGGGGGCCTCCGAGGGGAACCGGGAAGGTTTTCCCCAGGGAAAGGGAGCTTTGATCTGGGCCTTAAGCAGAAAGCAGCTTCGATGTAGAAAGGGGCAGCCGGGCATTCACGGAGTGCAGTGGATTTCCCTCTGCACCGGGTGGGAACAGGGATGGTCAAATTTCAAGAGCCAGATAATAAATATTACAGGCTTGGGGGCCACATCTGATCTCTGGTGCATATTTTCCGTGTGTGTGTATGTGTGTGTGTGTGTGTGTGTGTGTGTGTGTGAGAGAGACCCTTTTTAAAATGTAAAAACTGCCGTTACAGGTGGTTCACGCCTGTAATCCTGTCATTCTGGGAGGCCACTCTGCATTGCTTGAGCACAAGACAGCCTGAGCAAGAGCAAGACCCCGTCTCTAAAAACAAAATAGCCGGGCATTGTGGTGGGCACCTGTAGTCCCAGCTACTAGGGAGGCTGAAGCAAGAGGGTTGTTCAAGTCCAATAGTTTGAGGTTGCTGTGAGCTGTGATGCCACAGGACTCGACTGACAGTGACAAAGTGAGACTCTGTCCCAAAAAAATAAAACATTTTTAAATTTAAAAAAAAACGTAAAAACCATTCTTAGCTCTCAGGCCATACAAAAACAAACACCAGCTAAGCCACTCTGTCTAGGACAGCCGTAATCAAAAACACGGATCACAGCACGTGCTGGTAGAAACCCGGGCCCCCTGTACTGCTGGTGGGAATGTGAAACGGTGCAGGCTGGGTTCTCGCAGAGTGACACACAATGTCACCACTCTAGACACGCACACACGAGTATCCAAGAGAATTAAAATCATGGTCCACACAAGCGTTTGCCATCGGCGTTCCTGGTGGGGTTCCTCCTACCAGCCCCGAACTGGAAACTATCCAAAGGTCAATCACCTAATCCACAGACGGGTAAGTGGAAAGTGGTCTGTGCAGACCACGGGGCGTTGTTTATCTGCAAATCGGAACAGAGTTCTGATGCAGGCTACCCTGCAGGTAGATCTCGAAAACAGCACCCTGAGTGAAAGAAAACACAAAACCCACCAACTGCACAATTCTGGGCATGTGAAACGCCCACACAGCCAGCTCCGCAGAGACAGAAGGTAGACGGGGCGGTGGCTTTGGACTGGAGGACCTGGGGGATGGAGAGGGTCTGCTGATGGGCTCAGGGTTCCTTTTATTTGTTTATTTTTACTTTTGAGACACAATCCCACTCTGTCGCCCTGGGTAGAGTGCCATGGTGTCACAGCTCACAGCAACCTCAAACTTTTGGGCTCAAGTGGTCCTCTTGCCTCAGCCTCCCAAGTAGCTGAGACTACAGGCACCTGCCACACCGGGCTATTCTTAGAGACTGGGTCTTGCTCTTGCCCAGGCTGGTTTCAAACTCTTGAGCTCAGGCAATCCACCTGCCCCATCCTCCCAGAGCTCTAAGATTACAGGATTACAGGCATGAGCCACTGTGCCCTGCCAGGGTTCCTTTTTAGAGTGGCAAAAATGTTCTGGAATTAGATAGTGATGGTAATTGCACAGCACTGTGAATACTCTAAAAGCCACTGGATTATATGCTTTAGATGTATGAATAAAATAAAAATGGGAATTATATTTCAATTTTTTAAATGTTTGTGTTTTTTTTTTAAATCCAGACTTTGACAAGCGCTAGCCTAGTGAGTGAGGGGAGAAGAGGGAGGGAAGAAGAGCTCCAGGGTGCTCCGAGGCAGAGCGGAGCCGTCCAATGTCTACGCATGAAAAGAGAGACACATTTCCAATAAAAGCGTACTTTTTATGTTAAAAAAGAATGTAGGATGAAGAGTATTATATACTTTATCATTATGTATTTTTAAAGGTTTAAGCAAGAAAGAAACATCAGAAATGCTTTGATAAAAGGCTGTCAGCTGGTGGACCTGCTGGGCAGCTGTCATAACACACAGGTGGCTGCCAGTGGAGGGAGGGACAGGGGATGTCCAGGTACCGTCCAGGTGGAAGAACCTCTAGACTTGGTGGTTGGTTAGTCATGACCCTGAGGGAGAGAGTGAGGGCACAGAAGCTGTGGTTTCCAGCTCAGCCAGCAGGTGCTCACCGAGGGCTGAGTCCTGGAATCCAGGAGCAGTGGGTTCTGCTAGGGAAGGTGCGATCTCCTGTCCCTGCAGAGCGACCTGGAGACCCCCAGAGGTCATCCTAGTGAACCAGTGGGGAGTCATGCAGGGGCCCAGGAGAGGAGAGAGAGGAGGGCTAGAGAAACAGATTTGGGAGCAAACAGCACGTAGGTGAAAGGTGAAGGGCAATCAGGAGATGGCCAAGGGACAGCAGGCAGCAGCGAAATTTGAGGGGGTGGAACATCTATCCTTAAGGAGCAAAGAAAGGGAAAAGGAGAAATTAGGGCAGGAGGACACAGGAACAGAGAACCCGGGGAAGAGGGTTCATAAAGGGAGACACCAAGTGTCACAGGGTGGGCAAGCAGGACGGGATCAGAGGGGTCAGAAGGAAGCCCCAACCCTGACCAGAGGCATTTTCACAGCGTTGGCGTTGGTGGGGGGCGTCCCCGGAGGCTGGGAAGGGCAGGGAGTAAGCTTCAGCACTGCTAAAAGTGAAGCAACCCTGTTTGTAAAAGAGGAGGCGTGGAGAATGTTGGTTGCTGGGAGTCCGGCTCTTTCTCCTGCCCCTGGAGAGAAAATGTAAGGCCCAAAGGAGGTGGGAGGGGGCAGGGTGGGGGCTTCTTCTTGGAGCCCAGAAGCCTCCGCCTGGGATTCAAGGTAGAAGGATTGGAATGCATAATCTCTCTCTCTCTCTCTCACACATTTGTATCGGTTGTGAACTTGAACAGAATCCCAAACTGGGATGTGCAAAAATACGTCTCTGTGACAGTCAGTTTTATGTGTTCGTGTGGCCAGCCATACTGCCCAGTTACTTAATCAAACCCGAATCAAGTACTTGGTGGATATGTTTCATTCACATCTACAATCAGTTGGCTCTCAAATAAAGGAAATTTCCCTGCAGTATGTGGGAGGGCCTTATCCGATGAGTTGGGAGGACAGAAGGGCAAAACTATTTCCCAGAGAAGAAATTCTGCCCCCGACTGCATCCTCTGTGGTTACCAAAGGCCAGGGGGGAGGAGGATGAGGAGTTTGTGTTTATTAGGGAAAAGGTTTCTGTTTGGGAAGGTGAGAAAGCTGTGAAGATGGATGGGGATGGTTGCACAACAGCTTGAATGTAATTAATGCCACGAAACGGCACACTCGAAGTGGTCAAAATTGTAAATTCTGTGTTATGTATCTCATATGCGGTTGAATGCATGTTGAAATCCTCCCCTCACCACAGGAATGGCATTAGGAAGAGGGGCCTTTGGAGGGTGATTAGGTCATGAGGCGAAGCCCTCACAAGTAGAATTAATGCCTTTATCTAAGAGGTCCCGGGTTCCCTTCTGCTCTTCTATCCCAGACACAGCTGAAAGTCGCTGTGTGTGAATCAGCAAGTTGGCCCTCACCTGACACCAAATCTGGACTTGACCTTGGACTTCCCAGCCTCCCGAACTGTGAGAAGTAAATTTCTCTTGTTTATAAGCAACCCAGCATAGGGTTACTTTGTTATAGCAGGTCAAACTGATTTCAACAACCACAATTAAAAATAAAACAAACACAACCCAAATCTGCAGCAATAATTCCTGCCTAAATTTCGAGAGCCTACAGTCACATGAGCTATTTTCTTAAAATACATGGCTGAGTAAACACATCCTATTTCTGTTCTGTTTCTCTGGGGAACTCTGACTGATACAGTAACATTGCCTACTTTTTTAAAACTCTGTTACTGTTATCCTTTTGGTAACAGAAAACCTAATGTAACAATCCATAATGAGTTGGATAACTCAATTTAAATTCAGCTTTTGTGTAACCAAGAGCTCTGGTCAATTTGGGATTCTCCTCCCTCCCCATCCCACCTTCTCTTTTTCCTCTCTCAGCACTTCCATGTGTTCTAGAATCTCTAGATTTTTATGGCGGTTTCCTTACATACGCGTGGGCAGGATCCATTCCCACTGTACACACCAAGTATACAGAAAGTTTGCATCAACCAGCCAGCAAGCACCTCTCACGCCAATAGTGAGACCTAAACTAGTCATCCCACCAGATTCTGCTTGGTCAACAGTGTGGGATTCGTGGAAAGGCATCATCAAGCTGGGATAACAGAGGGAAGTCCCTTCCACTAGAGAGAAACTTGACCTCCAGATGAGATTCCTCCATTATTCAACCCCCAGGGCTTAAAACAAAAATACATTGACTATGTTGGTCAGAGGGCCTGGGCAGAAAGGATTGGGGCTAGGGGAAACTGAGGCAGTAATGTCAGCCAAGAGGAAGGTGAGGGGAGGTGGCCATTCTGGTGACTGCAGGGACCCTGGCTGGGGTGGACAGGAAGACCAGTGTCGGGGGCACCAGCATGCTCCTCCGGCTCCCACCCCCACCGCCTCCTCCACCACCAAACAGCATTCCCAGAGAGGCAGGACTGAAACCAGTTGTTCCTGCCGGGATTGGGCAACCGTAGACCTTCCACCTTCTGCTCCAGTTTGTCAAGGACTTCCAGGAACCACAAAGCAGACACACCGTGGAGCACAAAAGAAACTGAACAGCTCGTGAGCTAATTACACGTAAATATCATTGCAAAATCCACACGGCCTTAACCATTTTCCAAACCACCAGAGCTCAGTGCATTCCACTGGAAATGCCTGGTGAACTCTTTGAACATGGAGTGAGGACTCAGCGCGCCCGGCCTCAGGGCCTGGGATGCAAACTTCTTTCTCCAAATAGTAGTCTGTTTGGGATTAGAGTCACAAAGATGCTGTGATTTCTCCCTTTCTAACAATCAAGTACCGTTTTATGTAATTTATTGCTTTTTCCCTTTTTACTATTTTCCTTTTTTTGAGACAGAGTCTTACTATGTCCCCCTCAGTAGAGTGCTGTGGCATCACAGCTCACAGCAATCTCAAACTCTTGGGCTTAAGCGATTCTCTTGCGTCGGCTTCCCAGTAACTGGGTCTACAGGTGCCTGCCACAAAGCCCGGCTATTTTGTTGTTGCTGCAGTTGGCCCCGGCTGGGTTCCAACCCGCCAGGCTCGGTGTATGTGGCTGGCCCCGTAACTACTGTGCTATGGGCACTGAGTCTGTTTTCCTTTTTAAAACAAAAACAAAAACCTTACTATTATTTCAGAAAATTTTCTAGTTTTCCATAACTGATTTCAATCAAGTTATTTATTTCAATAAATGATTTTTCATGAGAGCACACAGCCTGCATCTTTCCTTTTAAGAAAATATGCCTTTTCCAAGATATAACGAAGAAATAACTTTCTTCTTCATTTTAAGGAAAGATTTTTGAAATATGGAAGAACTGAAAGAGCTAAAAGACCACCACATCCATTTTTTTAGATAAAAATGCAATTTATGCAGTGAACTTGGATTCTGTAAGACTAAAAGCATAGCATAAATGAAATTAAAAAATGCAATTTATATTTCTCACGTCTGATGGGCAAATGATTTAACATTTCACATGAATTTAGCTTTCACAAGAAGTCATTTGTGTGTATCTGTAGGCTGCGCTCTGTCCTCAGCTGTCTGTTCTAGGATAGAAACCACCAGCTCCAATGAAAATGCCCCTGACCGCGGAGTCCTTGCTGTGGACAGTCACTGGATGGCCCACTGCCATGGTGCAGCCTGCAGCGCCAGCCGCTCATCCATCATTCCTGACGGCTCCAGCCACAGGCTGTGCCCTCCGGGGATGAGGAAAGTCCAGGGAGGCGTTTATTCTAGAGCTGACAGTCAGAAGGGGGCTCTGCATCTGAGTCTGCACCCACTAAGGGGGCAGCAAAGGCAATGACAGCAGAATTAACTCTTGTTTGAAGGCGTGTTTTGTTAGCCCTAAGCTTGGCTTAGATAGTGTCCTCTTTACCATCCCTCAGTCATTAAAAAAAAGAAATGTTTCAAACCAGTACCCAACCAAAGATCCTCCAGTGCACGGTCTCCCCAACCAGGGAATGTAAAACCCACCCGCCAGGAAGGTCAGCACAGGCCCACAGGGGGTGGAGACCGATGTCTTAGTGGCCAGGAATCTGCTGACCGAGCAATTCCTGTGGCTGTTCCTCCGTCCACTCTGGATGCTCAGCGTTTTGACCAAGGGCAAGCATTCCAAGATTTTCCTTTCAGGCTGAATTGTGGGATGCTTTTGTGGTTGTTGTTTTGGGCCGAGGGTGGAGGGTGTTGGGAGGTTCAGGGGATCAGGAGTCCCGGTCTTTTTTTATTACTGATCTAAACCTTACATGGGTCTCTGCTCCTGGGTCAGCCGGTGCCATGGTTTCTATGTGGCTGCCCAGAATCATGAAGACCCAAGCAGCAGATGTCCTTGCTGCCTGCTCAAGGATAGCCGCGTGGTCTCCGCCTGCTGGGGATTGTCCCCACATCGTGACAAACGGCCCCAAGCTTGGCCAGGACCTCAGACACTAATTTTCTGTTAGTGGCAAGGTCAGGTATGTCACTTACCTGCTACCAACCAGCTCTGTGTCACTAGCTATGTGCACATGAGCAAACCCTTTGCATCTGTCTGAACCTCTTCTCCTGTAAAGGACAGGGACTGCCCCCCACCTTCAAAGTCCCTTAACTTCTAACATGCATCATGCTTTCCTTTGCTAATGTAAGAAAAGGAACAGGATGATTATATTTTAAAACTACTTATGTGTTGATTTTGAAAGCAGCCCTTAAAAAAAAGAAAGAGACAGCCAAGGAATGTAAACACATGCCAAACACATCTGGCCCAGTCTGGACTCAGTTAGGGGACAAATAGATATTTGTAAAGTTAAGTCATGACGAGTGCTCGTCCTGAGAATTCTGTTTGCGTCTGCACTCTGCTATGCTCCAGCAGCCACACCGCAGTGCCAGGCCCTCCCAGACCTCCTAAAGCAGAGGGTGGTAGAACTTCTAGTGGAAGTCCAAGCAAGCTCATCACCGTTATGCTGTTTATCCCCTGGGAGTAAAAACCGGTGGGCAGACCCGGCTCACACTTGACCTGTCCCTCCTGACACAGGTCCGTGTCCTTTCCGGGGATAACGTGCCTTCTGTCATCTGGCTCTGCCTTGACCCGCTTGTCCGAGAATCCACCTAAGTCCCCAAGCTCAACTGTAGTCATTACTGCATTCCCGTTTTAACGGCTTTCGGTTTTACTCAGGTGCCGATTTATTTAACGAATCGATTTGTTTATTTATTTGAGTAGTTTTCGGGTTACAGAGAAGTTGGAAAGAACAGGGTTCCCATACCCCCTTTCCCTCCCTGTGCATGGTTTCTCCTGTTGCTCGTGCTACGCCTGTGACAGTGGTGACCATTCCTACTGACTAAGCCCATATGTACATTACGGGTCTCCCCTGGTGTGTTGCATTCCATGGGTCGGACAAAGGTACAATGACACGTGTCCACCATTAAAATGCCCTGCAAAACTCTAATTTTCTCTGCCCTAAAACTCCCTTGTTGCTCCACCCCTAACCTCTGATCTTTTTTTTGGCAGTTTTGGCCAGGGCCAGGCTCGAACCCGCCACCCCGGTGCCCTACTCCTTGAGCCACAGGCGCTGCCCAACCACTGATCTTTTTGCTGTCTCCATAGTTTGGCCTTTTCTGGAGCATCCTGCAGGTGGGATCACACAGCACCGAGCCTTTTCAGACCAGCTTTTTCCCTTAGCAACATGTTTGAGGGTTTCTGTGTCTTTTTGTGGCTTGACAGCTCATTTCCTCTCATCGCTGGATAAAATTCCATTGTCCAGATGTGTTGCAGTTTGTTTATCTATTCGCCTACTAAAGACCATCTTGGTTGCTCCTAATTTCTTTGGTGATGATGAATAAAAAAGCTACTCTTTTTACTGAGTTTCATTATCATCATTTTATTGCATACTGCCTCGAAATCCGTATGGAAGTATAACTAGTATTGAAATATGACTTAAAGAGTGTTTGCATTATACAGCATCACTCTTTTTCTTCTTTTTCTGAAATCTGCCAATTGGAATCAAGTTTACCACAGATCTGGCTAAAAGAACTGAAAACATTTGAGGAACCAGTGCATCCCTTGGTCCTTTATGAGCATGACTTGGATCAAGTACTATGTTAGGTAGGGGACACAGCAGGAGTTGGCCTTAAGATGTACAAGAATCACAGAAGCCAGAATGCTCTTTCATCCTACCTGGAATTTGGCTCAAATTCTTTTTTTTTTTTTTTTTGCAGTTTTTGGCCCGGGCTGGGTTTGAACCCGCCACCTCCGGCATATGGGGCTGGTGCCCTACTCCTTTGAGCCATAGGTGCCTCCCTCAAACTCTTTTATCTCATAAATCAGTGGCAGAATTGCACTTTCTGTTATTAATGACACTACAGAATTCCTGGTATGTAATTAATCATTTTTGTTATTGACAATATGTTCTAATTATGGGTTTGGAGTGTGAACAGCCTGGTTATATGCCAGAGAAATAAAGGGGCCAGGATCGGGGAGCCCTGGGCTCCAGGAAAGAGTCACCTGGACGCTCAAGAGGGACAGTCTGAGTGTCAGATGGGTTTAGCCAGGGGGAAGGTGAGGCTGATACGGAGCGTGGGGAGACTGAGCACAGGTACAAATAAAAGCAAACTTAAATATAAGGCAGCGATTAACTTTGGGACAGAGTTGTGAAAGAAAAGAAATATGATCATTTATTACCTGGCTGGGCAGTAAATAATATTTACCTGTTCCTGATAGTATAAATACTAAGAGTGGCCTAACCAAAAATAACGCTGTAACGACCTTAGGAAGATGGGATGGGGGCCAGCTGAGATCGTCAGCTGCTATGACAGGAAGATGGCAGGTGACGCCAGCGTCAATCAATGGAGACAGTGTTCTGACGATACAGGTGGAGACATGGAAACAGCTGCCAGAGGAAACTGCCAGGAGTTGAAAGTGCCCAGGGGAACCGGGTGGGGAGGGGGCACGTTTTGTCTTGTCCCGTAATGAGCCTTTTACACCACTTGACCAAAAAATAATTAAAAATGTATGCTTCGCTTCGATAAAAATCTGAGAAGTTCCGCCTTGTATCCAGTCCGCAGCTCCTGGCCCCAGGCTCTGTGCCCGCAGCCGCCGCACCAGTCTGGAAAGTCCCCAGGCTCACTGCGCCAGGGAAGTGAGCTGAAATTTCCGGTCTTCCTTGCTCTTGGTTATTCTTGGTTATCCCCTCATTCTGAGGGACCAGGTCTTCCAGAGGCGTCCTGAGATAAACGAGGGGCTGATGAGAGGACAGTGCTGCAGTGAGAGGCAGGGACCAACGCATCAGCTTTCCACCTGCTGAGGCTGTTTGGGAGAAGGTGGCTTTTTGTCTGCCCACCAAGGCAGCATCCTCCCACTACACCCTAGAATTGGGCTCAACCACTCAGCTGTGCCGGAAAACGGCCTCCCCGAATGGGGAACACCTGCTCCCCAAAGGTGTCCAGAGTCCATGGGACAGAGAGGGAGGGGGAGGGAAGGAGCTACTTTATTCTCCCCAAACTCTGCAATCAGATAGGTCACAGCTTGGGGTGGGGGTGATGTCAGGCCTGGACAGCAGCATTTTTAAAGTCCCTCAAGAGATTCAGCGCAGTTAAGAGCGAGACTCCTGCAATGCTTAGGCAGGGAAAGCGAGTAGGCAGCACCTAATTGCATGTCCCCAAACCCTGCCCTGTTCAGCCCCTGGCTCGCCCTGGCCTCCCCCAGAACAGGGCACCTCCCATCCCGGAGCCTCCTGAGGAGAGCAACTGCTTCCTGAGGCGCCACCTGCTGCCCCCTCACTTTCGTGATTCTTTCCCTAGGACAGAGTCTGTTTTTTCTTCTTGTTCTCCTGGTCCTGAGGGGCGGGGGGAACAGGTATTCTCTGCCGTCTCCAAACCAAACCTAAGCAAAGCCAAGTCACATGGCTTCTTTTACCAAGAGTTCTTCCTCAACTTTTTAGAAAGGACCCAGAGAGATAATAAATGGCTCTATCTCTAGGAAAATATTATTGCTTTGAAAAGAGTTACAGATAAAGTGCCAGGAGTGCAGAAGTGACGTCATGGGATAGTCCGCAGCTTACCCAGATCCGCACGCATGAGTACAGGGTAGGCGCCTCTCCTAGGGGACCTCAGGACCCCACAGCATTCAGCTTCTCATAGCAACTTCCCAAAGCATCCCCTTTACACAGCCCTGCACAGGGGACACTCTCGCCCTCCCGTGGGGGCGGAGGTCCTGATTCCCACACTCATCAGCAGGTGTGTGATCCTGACACATAAGCTCTCCAAGCCTCAGTTTTACCATCTCTAAAACAGACATACTATTACCAACCCCGGGCTACACAATTCCCAGAATCCATGTGAGGCACCAGCATGGTCACACAGGGCAGCTGATGTGAAATGGAAGGGGCTAAGCAGAGGCGTCACCCTTACCTGCCTGATCCTTTTTTCTTCCAGCACAACAGATAGTCTCAGAGAACATTCTCTCCCCTTCCCTTCAAAAGTGATTTTACCTTCACATTCAAATACGATTATCAGAATAAGGAGAAAAACAAAGCCAAATATGAAGTAACCTTAAACCAGCAATACAGCTAAATTCTTATAAAATATCCTGGGCAGCGCCTGTGGCTCAGTGTGTAGGGCACCAGCCTATATACCGAGGGTGGTGGGTTCAAACCCAGCCCTGGCCAAACTGCAACAAAAGATAGCCGGGGGTTGTGGCGGCCACCTGTAGTCTCGCTACTTGGGAAGCTGAGGTAAGAGAATTGCCTAAGCCCAGGAGTTGGAAGTTGCTGTGAGCTGTGACACCACAGCACTCTACCGAGGGTGATAAAGTGAGACTCTGTCTCAAAGAAAAAAAAAATCCTGCCAGGAAAGAGTTTAGGGAAACAAGTACTAGATTTAAATATGAAATGAACTCAGGTTTGGTGCCTGTAGTACAATGGTTATGGCGCCAGCCACATACACCAAGGGAGCTGGTTTCGAACCTGGACTGGGCTAGCTAAACAACAAAGACAACTGCAACAAAAAATAGCCAGGGGTTGTGGTGGGCACCTGTGGTCCGAGCTACCTGGGAGGCGGAGGCAAGAGAATTGCCTAAGCCTAAGAGCTGGAAGTTGCTGTGAGCTGTGTCACCACAGCTCTCTACCAAGGGTGGCATAGTGAGACTCTGTCTCAAAGAGAGAAAAAAAAAGAAATGAACTCAGGTTCAGTGCCTGTAGTACAGTGGTTACAGTGCCAGCCACGTACACCCAGGCCGGCAGGTTCAAACCCAGCTTGGGTCAGCTGAACAATGACAACTGCAACAACAACAACAACAACCAAAATAGCCGGGCGTTGTGGCAGGCGCTTGTAGTTCAGCTACTTGGGAGGCCGAGGCAAGGGAATCACTTAAGCCCAAGTGTTTGAGGTTGCTGTGAGCTATGAGGCTCTGGCGCTTTACTGAGGGCGACATAGTGAGATTCAGGGGAAAAAAAGGAAATGAACTCAGAGGTAACCCCACCATATGAGTCTGTCCAGGCAGACCATGGTCTGGGTGGCTTCAACACCAGAAATTTATTTTCTCACAGTCCTGCAGGGTGGAGATCCAGACCCGAGGTGCCGTCAGGGCTGGTTTCTGCCGCGTCCCCTCCTCTGGTCTGCAGAAGGTCGCCGTCTCACTGTGCCCACGTGGGGTTTCCTGTGTATACAAGCACCCGTGTGTCTCTCCCTGTTCACCTCAGGCCCTATTGAATTAGGAGGCCACCCACATGACCTCATTCAACCTTAATTATCTCCTTAAAGACCATCCTCCAAATATAGTCACGTTGCAGGAGGGAGGGTTTAAGCCTCAACCTATGGATTTGTAAGGGGGATGTGGAGGATGCAATTCCCTCCATGCCACACGCCTGCCTCTGTCTCCCCGATGAGGGTCACAGCGCCTTCTTCGTGCATGTGTACAGTCACACCTCTAGTGTGGAGAGCAGATGAGTCCACACCTGCAAAGAAAGGGAAGCTGCCACTAGCCCGATGCAGCCGGTGAGTGTCGAACGGGCTACTCACAAGAGCCCCATAAACAGAGCTCCCAGAATTTCGGTTCTGGATTGAGGTCCGGCCAGTCTCGTGGGCTTGGTAGAGCTTTCTAGACTCTGGGACATCAATAAGAACTATGTCCTGAAAGCTCCAACATTGGCCTTTTGCACATTAACACCCTCGGGTGGAGTCTGAACCCTTGGCAACTATTCTGAAGCATGGCTGCCTTCTTGATGACAATTCTGGAAGCATTTTTCCCTTCGACAACTCATAGAAGAAGGCTACGGAAAGACTACATTTCTGAATCTGAAACCACAAGAAGATTGAAGTCTCCGCGTGTTGGCGGTGAGGTCGGAGAATCTGCCTCCGCGGAATTCAAAGTTCTTTGTGGTTTGACATAATAGCTACCTATTAAGTTTGCCTTCTGTGTGACCTGTGCAACTGCCATTTAGAAAAGGGAAAGCCGTCACCCATCACGTGTCTTGAGAAAGAGCTTCTTTAAACTTTATCTTAGGAAACTGTTTTCATAATTATTTGGCTTAGCTCAGATTCCAGAACCCTGCATAAGATGTTCAGATGGAGTGAGATTTTGATCAGCAAGGATCGGGAGGCCAAAAACACCTTCCCAGCTAACAAGAATAAAAGGGTTTTTCTTTCCCTTTGAAAGGACATACATCACAATGAAATAAGCCTAAAATCAGGATTTATTTTTAAAAAACCACCAACAACAATAGCCTCAGTACCTGCAGCTCAGTGGTTAGGGCACCAGACACATACACCTAGGCTGGCAGGCCTGTTAAAGAACAATGACAGCTACAACAACAACAACAACAAAATAGCTGGGCGTTGTGGCAGGCACCTGTAGTCCCTGCAGGGCTTGGGAGGCTGAGGCAAGAGAATTGCTTAAGCCCAAGAGTTAGAGGTAGCTGTGAGCTGTGATGCCACAGCACTCTACCAAGGGTGACAAAGTGAGACTCTGTCTCCAAAAAAAAAGAAAGGCAACAATGACAACTTCCAGGCTCTGTCCTGGTTAGTCAGATGATTTGCTCAAAGAGGTCTCACCTCCCCTTCAGTGAGAATTAGTGCTCAAAATCCTGATTCTAAGGCACAATAAATTTCTGAGTCATAATCTCATGACTAGCTAATTTGCACTGGAATACGGAAAAGTGTGCTGAAATATTTGGCTGACTTAGATATTTTGCTGATGCATTAAAAACAATGGCTTTACGCATATTTTAAAGACTCTGTCATAAGGAAATACATTGTCAAAGTAGGAAGATAGAACATACTCTATTTAAACAGTTCATTTGCTTGGTAATTTTTGTCTGCTTGTTTTAGAGACATGGGGTCTTGCTCTGCTGCTAGCCTGGAGTGTAGTAATGCCACATATCTCACTACCATCTTGAATTCCTGACCAAAAGTGAACCTCCTGCCTCGACCTCCTGAGTTGCTTGGACTACAGGTGTGCACCACCACACCTGGCTAATTACTTCACGATTTTTAAAATCATACACGCTCTGTAGCCCTCCATCCATATTTTTGCCCCAAGCCCCCAAAGATTAGGACGAGGCTTGACCTCCACAACAATGTCCTGTTCTTTCTGTGTTTTTTTTGCCTCATAGCCTCAGGATGGCTGCTCCAACGCCAACCTCCTTCCTACATTCCAAGCAGAAAGATGAAACCCAAGAGAAGGAGCTTAAGGTGATGCTATATCACAAAAGCAAAGGATGTCCCGAAATCCTTGGCTGACCTTCTACACAACTCGGAACCATGTCACCTAGCCAGTCCCAGCTGCAAAGGCCCCAGGAAAGGTGGCTATTTTAGCTGGGTATGGCATCTCCCTGCATAAAATTGGGTTCTGATCATTAGGCAAAAGGAGAAAAGGGTTACCACATCTGTTACACACAAGGGCCAAGTGCAGTGACTCCTGGGGACACCTGGTCTCAGGACTAACCCATCACAAGAGAGAAAGAGGGAGAAGTCCATTAATCCCGACTACGGGACCACGTCCACGCCAGACGCTACAGGAAGGTCAGGGTTCTGGGGAGATCTAAACCTGCAGTGGGGCTGAGACCACGGACAAGAGACCATCAGGAGTCCAGCTACAGAAGGCAGAGGTAACGGGCCAAAGCTTCCAAAATTGTCCTAGAAGGCAATTTGGCAACTCACATCAAAGGCTCTGAGAAAATGGGAACTTGCACCTCTCAGGAGACTTCTGGGTGGTTCCTGCTACCCTGTTCCCTGGAGTCGTTCTGAGGCCTGATGCCTGGGCTTTTCTGCATTCTTACAGCTCCCCCAGCCCTAGCTGGTTTTAGTGGCAGCCCCAGATTTTCCAAGTCAAGGGCAGCGTTCCTTTGTGTCTTCATTGGCCGTAGCTGGTTTAAGTGGCAGCCCCAGATTTTCCAAATCAAGGGCAGCGTTCTGGTGGAGAGGGAGGGGAATCAGACAGCAAACGTCTACGCAGCCTTTGCGTAGCAAAAGGCTGGCATTTCCGATGCTGTGGGTTTGGGGGCTGAGTAACCTGTGAAAACTCCCAGGGTGAAGTCCCCGTCCCCACACCATCCCTTACTGTTGCAATTAGTAGATTTCTACTGCGACCCTCCCCAATTTACATGAAAATAGTTATTTCAACTTTATCACATGCAGGGAGAGACACGTGCTATTTAATTTACTTTAATTTCATTAATTAAAAAGTATGGTTTGTCACAAAAATTGAAAGTGATGCATTTTGTGACCAAAAAAAGCTCCAAAGTGAAGTATTACGGCATCAAGGAAAGGGGAAAACAAGTTGTGGAATGTTTGCATGTCATGTTCTGCACAACTGAGGTGAGGATTCCCGATGTCACATTTTGCTTGTAATTGACAAGCTAAGAGAGAAGGTTTCAGACTGCTAGTTGCAAACACTCGTCAGCAGGTTATACTGTACATGGGTAACCCTTATTCCTACCAAACAACATGCAAAATTGGATGTCACTGTCATTATGGTACTTTTGTTTTTCATTGCTGGACAAATTTAATTTTGATCAGATGAAAAATGACTAAGAAATATGGGAAAGCTTGTGTTGGGGTCAATTTGTAGAAATTTCATTCTTTTATTCTCTCCTTTAGCCTTTATTTTCCTCATTAGTATTCCTTCAGTTTCCTTTCATTTATGATTCCTTATGAGTATAAATTTTAAAATGAAAGTGAGTTTAAAGCATATAATTATCTGCCTGGCAGGGTCAGCTGTAGATCCATAGCCTGGGGACAGACTCCCGAGGACCCAGCTGAAAGCAGCTCAGTGACTCTCAAACTGTCCCACTTGGAAGTTAGTAGTTTAGAAGTTAGTAGTTAGTAGTTTTTTTTATTTTAAACAGAAACGGAAGCACTTTTCTGCCTTTAAGGGTAAGAACCCTCTGGTCCACCACAATGAACTTCACTCCTCCCCAATCCCCTTCCTGATGGATACGCATCTTTTAGGGTAAGGGACTCTTCCCCAACACCTCGTGCTGGTCAGATGTCAATGCAATGCTGGGAGATGAACAAGGACAGTGGCGATTTCTGCAACCAGAGAAAACCAGTCAGTCACGCTGTCCTTTGGCCAAGATGAACTCAGCCTGTGGTCCCCGGAGAGCTGGCAACTCAGCAGCTGTAGAAACATACGGTTCTGTGTTTCAAAATGCAAATGACCACATTTCCCTGACCCTGGGTGTTCTCTGACACAGTCCCCACCAGGGACCACAGATTCGCTCCTGGAATGTGCAAAGTTGATAAACTGAACACAGACGCCCCAATCTGATAACCTTCCTTCTGGCCCCTGAAGGTATTGTTTACAAAGCTGAATTTCAGAAAATGAATTCCTTTATAAGCTCTTGGGTTTAGGCCTTTTCTCTCTCTCTCTCTTTTTTTTTTTCCTAGGCCCCAAAACCATAAATTTTTTCATCGTGAAAGGAAGCTGGCTGTCTTCCCCGTACCTTAAGTAAATTAGAGGAACTCGGGTTTCGGTCACCACCACCCACCCCCATCCCCGTTCTCCCATCCTCACGGCACCTGCATTTCCCTATATGGGGCTGCCTCTTCCTCTTTGAGGTGGTCTGAGGAAGTCTCAAACCCAAGCACCTGCCTCCCACCGAAAGTGTGGGAAAGGACGGGGCTGCACACTTCCCGGGGACACACTGTGTCCAGCCCATGTCCAGACCAGTGCGTCCAGCCCTCATCTGTCGCTGAGCTCCTTCCAGTACTGGGCTCCCCCTGGTGACCTAGGGAGCTTGTTCACCCCTGGCAGCTCGCCTGGTGACCTAGGGAGCTTGTTCACCCCTGGCAGCTCGCCCGGCTTCCCGAGAAGAACCCTGTTTTATCGCAGACCTATGTTCCTCTGTCAAACACATGCAAATCTGCAGACCAGGCTTTCAAAATCCAATGCTGGGGGCTCTGGTCTGTAGACGTAATCTCAGCCATCCATGAGTTCCTCTCAAAAATATTTTAATTGTTTTCTTCTTGGTGAAAGTCTTGAAAGGATTAATATGATCCATCCTCTTGTGACGGGCTCGTGGTCCTTGGGCCAAACTGGGCGTCAGATGTTCATGTTAAAGATCATTGAGGTGGAGTTGGGGAGGGAACAGCTGCAGGGACCCAGAGGTGGAGACGCCGGCCAGTGACAGCGGCGGGGAGACCAGCCTGCTTCCTCTGTCGTGATGAGGAGGTGATCTTGCTGAGGCTGAAGCCAGGGATGCCTCCTTGAATTGTGACAGTAAGCCCAGATGACCTCAGCAAAGATCACAGATGGTGTTCACTGGCCCATTTGGAAATCTGGGGCGTCCGCTGTTGGTCCTTGGGAAGCCACAGTGATATGTGTGTTACCTGCTCCCTCCTGGGTGCTGGGCAAGGGGGACACACCCCACTGCCTATAAATTTCAGTGTCCTTTCTAATCTTACAGGGATGGGGTGCGCGTCTCTTCCTACTGAAATACTACAGCAGGTGTCAAAGAGAGACCGGCACCACTGTGTGCAGAGAACTCCCCAAACTGAAAGAGGAGCCAGGGACCTGACGAGACCCGAGGTGGGGGAGGCCCAGCTGGGGCAAGGACACCAGTGGGATTTACCCACAATCTCCTTTCAGGGACTGCTCAGCTCGCTCAGTAAGTACAGAGAGCTGAGCTGGCGGTGAGGGAGCCACACAAGATGGGAAGACAATTCAGGAGTTACAACACTGAGGGACCTCGGGTACTATCACCCAAGCAAAGCAAAACTACCTCAATAGCAAACCTGGAGCCTTCTCCAGCCTTCAGAGCTAATCGCTGTTATACAGAAGGACAGAATCAAACAAGTTCAGGATGGGAGGAACTTCTACAGGGCCAACACCCAAGTTCAACCATTAACATCCCGGGCAAAGGAGTGGGAGGGGACTAAAAGAAACGGAACAGGCTCTGCACCTGGCTCAAGTGCTAAGGCGCCAGCCACATACACCAGAGCAGGCGGGTTCGAATCCAGCCCTGGCCTGCCAAACAACGATGACAACTACAACCAAAAAATAGCCGGCCATTCTGGTGGGCGCCTGTGGTCCCAGCTACTTGGGAGGCTGAGGCAAGAGAATCGCTTAAGCCCAGGAGTTGGAGGTTGCTGTGGGCTATGATGCCACAGCACTCTACCCAGGGGGACAGCCTGAAACGCTGTCTCAAAATAAAATAAAACAAAAGAAACAGACCAGTCAACGACAACACGTAGACCTTGTTTGGTTGGACCCAGATCTGAACAAATCAACTGGAAAAAACTCATTATTGAGGCTGAGCATGGGGGCTCACACCTGTAATCACAGCATTCTGGGAGGCCGAGGCAGGTGGATTGCTTGAGCTCAGGAGTTTGAGACCAGCCTGAGCCAGAGCCAGACCTTGTCTGGACTTAAAATAGAAAAAGCTAGCTGGGCAATGTGTCCTGCACCTGTAGTCCCAGCTACTCGGGAGACTGAGGCAGGAGGATCGCTCAAGCCCAAGAGTTGGAGGTTGCTGTGAGCTGTGACGCCACAGCACTCTACTGAGGGTGACAGAATGAGACTCTGTAGAAGGAAGGAAGGAAGGAAAAAAGAAAAGCCATGATTGAGAAACTAGGGGAAGTTTGCACATGAACCAGGTCTGAAAGGATTATAGAGGCTTGCCCTGAATCATCGCGGCTGACAGTGGAGCTGATTTCCCCAAATTCCTTTCTCTGTGTCGTGCTAGGGGAGATGTGGCAAAAAGAGGAATGCTTGTGAGAGCTGGGGGTGAGCGAATCTCCAGCCGTGACCCCCTGAGCTGGTGTCCTCCTCACCCTGTCCCCCCCTTCTCCCGGCCACCAGCTCTGGGGACCAGCGGCAGCCTTGAGCCAACCTCCAGCTGCTTGGCCGCGGTCCACTTGGACTGAAGCGGTTACTATTAAAGGACCCTTGTTTATTGCATTAGCTTCACAATGGTGCTGCATTTATGTTAGAAAAAAAACAGTCCTCTGTTGGAGGTACATGGTGAAGTATCTACGGGTAAAAATGTGTCTAGGATTGGCTTAAAAATACTTCCCCCCCAAAAAAAATTGGGGGTGTAGAAAATAAATAAAACAACTTTGGAAAAGAGGTAATGATCATTAAAGTTGAATGATGGGGGCGGCGCCTGTGGCTCAGGAAGTAGGGCGCGGGCCCCGTATACCGAGGGTGGTGAGTTCAAACCTGGCCCCGGCCGATCTGCAATAAAAAAGTTGAATGACAGACTTCTTGTTCTATTTACTCCATCCTCCTGGTGTGTTTGATAATGTTCATGATGACATAGGGGAGGTGGAGGAAGCCAGGGACATGTAACAGAATCTGAAACCCTCCATCCCACTGTGCCAGTCCCAGACTAAGCACCAAGGCAAAAGTCACAGGCAAAATTGCATAACTGGAAAAATTTTCAATTCTTCTTGAGGATGTGGGCTAAGAGCAGGAGGAAAAAGTAAGCATGGCAAAGAGGCTGATTAATAAGGCACACACCACCAGAGAAAAAAAGAAAAGCAATTAAGTGTTACTGTTACTTTTAGCTGTGAGTAATAGGCTTGAACGTGCATGAGCTGGTCTTATTCTTACTAACAAGGCTAAAAAAAAAGGATCTGCGAACTTGGACTTCTGACATTTGTGCAGGCTACTGAATTCTTTTAAGTGATATTCAGAGGGTTTCAGACCAAAGTATATGCTTTTTAAAAGGTACCTTCTCATTTTGAATTTTACGTATTAATTAAGATATAATACTTCTCTTTAGAAAGATGTACAAATCTTCATGAGCTCAGGCATTGTTTTGGTCAGGAGGGAAGATGACAGTGTTGACCCGGGGCCAACCCAAGCAGAAGGCTGGAGGATGGAAATAGGCCTGCATTTTTATTCACAAATGTTCTTCTCCAAGGCTAACCTTCTTGGAAAGAGATTTATTTTATTTCATTTAGGATCTCAGCTGGTGGCCACAGTTTTGGAGGCTTCTAACTCAATCCCTACTTTTTGTACTTTTTTTTTTTTAAGGAGTTATTAAAAAGTTTTTTTAGGGCCGTGCCTGTGGCTCAGTGAGTAGGGCACTGGCCCCATACACTGAGGGTGACAGGTTCGAACCTGGCCCTGGCCAAACTGCAACAAAAAATAGCCGGACATTGTGGCCGGTGCCTGTACTCCCAGCTACTCGGGAGGCTGAGGCAAGAGAATCGTCTAAGCCCAGGAGTTGGAGGTTGTTGTGAGCTGTGTGATGCCACGGCACTCTACCCAGGGCGATAAAGTGAGACTCTGTCTCTACCCCCCCCCCAAAAAAAACCATAAATAAAATAAAAGGTAATAAAATTTTTTTTGGTAGAGATGGGGGTCTCACTATGTTGCCCAGGCTGGTCTTGAACTCCTGCTCTTAACCAATCCACCTAAGGGTTTTTTGTTTCTGTTTTTGCTTATTTATGAGTTAATTCCAGTGGAACCGAACAGTCCTAGTTTAAACTTCCTTTTAAAATGTTACACTTAAATTTAGGAGTGTTTTTATGCTTTTAAATTCTTAGTATTAATTTAGTTGTATTCTTCTAACATCTTTAGTTTTAGGAATGTTGAATTGATGCAATACTGAGGTAATACATATGCATGTTATTTAAATGATAAAAGATTAATACTAATGTTAATTCTCACTCTTAAACCTAGACAAACCTTAAAATGATCTGTTTCTCTCCTTTGGCCTTTCGGAGCTGAGGTCTGGTGATTGAACGGAGTCACATCACATCAGAAGTCCTGCAGTGTATTCTTCGAGATCCTCTGGAGAGGAGCTAAAATTCCTCATTCTTTCCACGAACCTGGCTCTCGATGAGGCTGACAAACTGGACGGGCCAGATCGGCACACTTGGGAGCTGGTTCCAAGGTGATTGAGACTGAGATGGATGGATTTGGGGACCTGGAAGGGGGGAGATGGCAGAACGGAGATGTGGATGAGAGGAGCGCCTGGGGCAGAGGCGGCTGAGCTGGGAACACGTGTGCGATGTGAACTTGAGGTCTGATATGAGGACAGGTGGTGTGAGACTTGGAAGGTCTCAACCTAAAAGGGACGCTAGACACATAAAGGCCCTTCCCACCCTCCTTTTTGTGCCTGTTCCTGTTTCTTTTCTGTTTCTTCTTGAGGAATTCAGTCCTCAAGTCATCAAGGGTGGTAGAGCAGGGTAGGCGTCTGTCGTACAGTTTGTCCAGGCTGCTCTAACAAAAATACCATAGGCTGGGTGACGTACAAATAATAGACATTTATTTCTCACTGTCCCGGTGGCTGGAAAGTCTGAGATCAAGGCCTGGGAGATTCAGTGTCTGTCAAGGGCCCCTTCCTGCTCATGCCCACATGAAGGAAAGGACCGGGGTGTCTCTGGGGCCTCTTTTATAAGGGCACTAATCCCATTGTGAGGGTTCCACCCCCATGACCTAATCACCTCCCAAAGCCCCCACCTCCTAATACCATCAGTTTGGGGGTTGGGATTTCAACATAGGAATTTGGTGGGGACAGAAGCATTCAGTCCAGGAAGAGAAGCAGCCAGTTGTGGGGAGTCTGAGCCCAGCGGGGAGGAGGGAAGGCAGAATGCAGAAGGTTGAGAGCAGGGCAATGAGCTCCAACACAGAAGGGCACCCAGGCCCAAGGGGGAGAGGCAGTCAGTATGGGGGTCAGAGCCCCTAGCAGGGTGGGGAAGGAGTCCAGGCATGAGAGGGGACTGGGGTAGGACTCCAGGGCCCAGGCAGGGGCAAAAGGCCTGGAGGACGGAAGTGGGGGGGGAAGGCCGTCCATTCGAAGGAGCTGTGGCCCGGGGTAAGGAAGGTGTCCTCATCAGGGGCAGAGTCCCTGTGGGGTGTCAGAGTCCAAACTGGGTGAGGAGGGCGTCCCCATGTGGTACGGGGGGTAGGGTGAGAGAGATTGATGCTCTACGGGGCGTTGAGCAAATACATCAGTATTTTTGGTGTAATGGGAGCCAGGTTCTCATCCCGTGGTGCTGGACTGGAACCGAAAGTGTTGCTGTGAATTTAAGGATTTCGATGACAATAGATATGGAAAGAAATGTGTGTGTCTTGCCATAAAAATCTGCTTCCCAGCTCTGGCTGCCAGAGGCCCCGGGAGCAGGAACAGTCCAGTAGCACCGATCACGCCTCGTGCCCAGAGCTTGGTTTCTAACCGCCAGTCTCCACCAAAAGCTCCTCTGAGAAATGGCCAGTTCTGGGGCTGCACCTGGAAAGTTCAAGATAAGCCAAGAACATCTGTCCGTGTCAGAAAAAGGCAGTGCTGAAAGAAAGGCTGAGACGCCCCAGGAGGACGCAAAAGGCAGCTTGAAGGGGCCGCAAATATGGGACCCTGAATAAAGAGGGTGACAGATTAAACACAGAGCTGTGAATCTGTGCTGAGGAAGCTCAGAGCTCAGTGAGGAAAGGGGCGGTTTTCAGTGACAGACCCCTGTGACAGGAGACTGGGGACGCTGCGCCCACGATCAATGCCGAGAAGGGAACAGTGCAGCCCCTGTGACTCCAACTGTCAGGAAAGGTCTGGGGCGAACCCAGGTGCATGAGACAAAGCACGGTCCTATCAACTTCCAAAGTGGCAAGGTCACGACGATCAAGGGAAGAGCAAAGACTAAACTCAATGTAATGTTCAGCCATGATCCGGGTCCTTCCTCCGAGGGGGACATTCCTGGGACAACAGGGAAAACCGAGCCTGGTCCTGCGGCAGCAGTGAGACCGTGAGGTCGGGGGTTGCAGGGCGTCTACCCCGGAGAATGTCCTTGTTAGTGGGAAATAGTGTTCAGGCTGGATGGGCCTCAGTTTGGCAACTGACTCTTTCTTTTTTTGAACAGAGTCTTACTCTGTCACTTTGGGTAGAGTGCTGTGCTGTCACAGCTACAGCAACCTCATACTCTGTTGCTCAAACAATCCTTCTGCCTCAGCCTCCCAAGTAGCTGGTATAACTGACTCTTAAATGGCTCAGCAAAGAAAGTGTTTTAGACTGTACTCACAACTTTCCTATAGGTTTTTGGTGGCTAGTAAAAATATAACAAAAATGTAAATAAATAAGGCATCCTATTTTTTAAAAATATACATCTTCAAAGGGTTCACGGCCTCAAAGAAGTCAGTCTCAGTAGAAAAAGACATTGAGAAGGAGTTCTTCCCTGGTTTAGACGCACCATCCCCACCACGACACTGTCCTGCCTCCCGGTTCAGAAACCCTTCCCACACATTTTCACACGAGTCCTACTTTGCCTAACACAGCACGTGTGATACTGTCATTGTAATTTCCTATTTACTCTCAAATTCTGTGAGATTGGACACATTGTCTGACTTGTTTTTCCACCATATTTCTGGAGACTGACACAATTCTGAGGCATGGTAGTTTCTGAATAAGCATTCACACCAACCCCAAAGAAGTCTCTCTCTCTCTCTCTGTCTGTTTTTTTTTGAGACAGAGTCTCATTCTGTTGCCCTGGGCCAGAGTGCTTTGGCCTCAGCCTACCTCACAGCAACCTCAAATTCCTGGATTCAAGTATCCTGCTACCTCAGCCTCTTGAGTAGCTGGGACCACAGGCACCTGCCACAATGCCCAGCTAGTTTTTCTATTTTTAGTAGAAATGGGGGTTTGACTCTTGCTCAGGCTGGTCTTGAAGTCTTGAGCTCAAGTAATCCACCTGCCTCGGCCTCCCAGAGTGCTGGGATTACAGGTGTGAGCCATCACACCCGGCCCGTCTCTTCCCATAATGTCTTGGAATATTTCTAATCAAGTAATTACAAGATCAAGACCAGTGATACAGCTGCATGATCAGTCTGTTCCTCAATGCAGGTGGAGTTCTTTGCCCTTATCAAGGAACACAATTTTGCTACCAGCCTTCTTGAGTCGGCACAGAAGTATGGGCAGGCCTGGCCTCAATCACAGCTGTATAAGTCAGCACGACATTATTCTTTGAAGGGTTCGCCGTGGAGAAACCTAAAAAGGAAGAAAGTCAGAGCAGGTGCCAAGGCTACCCAGCAAAGGGCCAGTCGCCCAATTCCAGATTCTTAATAAACAAGGTTATAAAGTTATGCAAATCCTTCATCCCTTCTCAAACTATAGAAGATCCCTGGAACTTCTGGAACAATGATTTCCTTTACAGAAAATGCTTCTGAGCAACCCAAGGACACTTCAGTGTTGCCTTTAAAAACGTCTAGGACCTAAAAAAATAAAATGAAAAATGTCTAGGACCTGCCCCGGAGAAACCTTGGCTAGGGTTTCTCACTTCCAATCTGCTCAGAGACAGCCTTTTGCGGGACGTCCTTTTCTTTGTTCAGCTTTTCCATGAAAAAGTTTGTGTAAAAAAGGAAAAGAAACCCATATTCAGGCCACAATAGGGGCGATTGTTCCGAGCTGTCTCATCCCCTTAAATGTTTACCTTTTTGTTTCACAATCTAACAGGAAATGAGGGGTGAAGGGTTTTCTGATTCCTCATTCCCCTCTGGTCTTATTTTTTTATTTTTTATTAGTTGAGTTGTTCAGAAAGGAAATGCTAACAGGTAGGAAATTAATACCTAGCTGAAGACTCCAGATCACAACCCTGGGTTTAAACCAAATTCACCAGCAGTTGCAATGAAATATTTCAGAGCTTTTGCCCGCTTTCTCCTCCTCTGGGAGTTGAGCTGGTGGCCTGAACAGCTTAACCATCTTTCTATCTGACCTATTGAACCCTATCAAGAATCAAGATAGAAGGCCAGGGGAGAGAGAGATAAGCCAGGGAAGTGGCTCAAAGCTGTGACGGTGGGAAGGGAGCCAGGGTCATTCTTAGAGACCAGAGCAGGGCCAGCTTCTCCTTCTAGAAGTCAGTACCAGTATTTGCATCAAGATTGACTCAGGGAAGGCCCTGTAGGGATGGAAATGAGAGGGGTGGATTCTCCCACCAGCTCAGCCACTGAAAATCAGAGCAGAACCTCCCGGGGCTGGAGTCTCCAGGTCAGAGAGTAAAATATTGTCTTGAAGCCCCGTGTAGAGGAGGAAAGATTTGACTCTCCAACAGGCGGGTCGACAGGAGAAAGGGTTTGCACAATTAATAATCTCTAGTACTATGGCCACAGGGGAATGGGGGGGGGGGAGTGAATGCCACCTTAATAGAATTGAGTATAGATTTTGGAGGGGGAGATGGGGAGTGATGGGTCCTTAGAGGCACAGGTGGGAGAGTCTGGGTGCAAGGGCCGTCTTCCCTGGTCCATGAAACTCCCAGGGAGAGGATTTGTAACAACCACGCTCCTTTGGAGGGTCTGTCCTCGGGCAGAGAAAGGAAGCACAGAGAAAACCTCTCTGTGCATTTACCTTATTTAAGGGTCTTTAACTCAAAATCATCAATTTACTGAAACAGTGTTTTGGGGGGTGGCATGTCCTAAACCCCTTTAGTAGCAAAAATTATTTTAAAAAATTAAAAGGGTATAATTCCACTATAAGCAAGACTGTCCCAAGGAAACAGAGTTAACGGTTTTCATTCTAAATGCTTCCATAGTTGAAGCCCAGTCCCTGAACTTGGTGCCCTTGAATTCAAATCCCAGCTCTGCCACTTCCCGGTTGTGCAGCTTGGGGACACCGATCCGTCTGTGCCTCAGTTTCCACTTGGATAAAAATGGAGAGAAGTAGCAGTACGTATTTCACAGGCTTTTGTGAGGTTGAAGAGTTACCTCCAATAAAGCAGTACCTGGCCCAGGGGAAGTGCTCTATAAAGGCTAATTAATGCTCATCATTGTAAGATTGTTACATTTTAAGAAAGAATTGGCTATTTGGGAAAGAATGTGAATATGTTTTAAGAAAAAAGAAATGTTAAACATCTGTACACAGACCAAAGTTGTGCATTTTCACATTTCAAATAATTTTGATCCATGTTCAAATCTGACCCCTTTCAGACGCTGCGAGAGTGTTCGCATTTTCAGTGGAGCACACTGAACTCAAACCAGTTTGGGGTTTGCCGAGAACCAGCCCGGGCAGCACCTGGCAGGGAAGGGGTGGGGAGTGCACGAGGAGCCCTGGGGCTTGCCCTGCGCCTGCAGGACGCTCTGCGTCCTCACTGCCACATATGGGGCTGGGTGATGGCTTCCTAGACGTCACCCGTCTGCAGACCCTCGGTCCCCACCACGGGAGCCCCCACACAAGCAGTTTCCAGACCCACCATTGCAGGAGTTTAGAGGAACCCGGATCTTTCTTCTCTCTCAGAGTCAACTTGAAAAATCTCGAGGGTGAAGTTTAGGCCACAGAGGTCCTAGGCCAGGTCCTGGAACCAGATCCTGGGGGAGAGGAGAGTGCAAGGAGAGACGCTTTAGAATCACGGCAAGAGAGGCAGGCTGACGGAAGCCTTAGAGTCCGCTGTGACGGCCGCCACCCTGGGAAGAAGCCAGGCCACGCTCACAGGTGCTCACACAGCAGGTGCCACGGGATGAGCCACCCGAGATCATGGTCATCGTCTGTAGCACACAGTCAGCCTTTCCCGAACATCCATCCCTCCATCCGTCACAGAGGAGCTTTCGAGATGTGCAGGTTTTTTCACCCAAAAGGAGGCTGCTTCCGGCTCACCAGGCACGCGTCACTCCCCAGTGTACAGAGTTAGGGAAGGGCACAGCTAACTCCGTCCCCAGGGAGTGACTTAATTCCTGAACTGGGGATTAAGGACAACAAACTCTCATGTCCACTTCAGAGGGCAGGGTTTCAGAGGACTTTATAAAATTTCCACTGTCTAAATGTTACAAAGTTGAGTTAAAAAAAAATTTTTTTTTTTTTGGTCTCTCACTGTACTCCGCCTTCCTCACACTTCTAAGTCGATTTCTAGTCCCTCAGGTCTGTCTGGAAATTCTAAGAAAGACCTTTTTTATAAATTTTGCTAAACGTTGCAAAGGAACAGTTTGTTTTCACTTGTCATGAACAGCACAGGCCCACCTCCAGGCCTCTGGGGAACCATAGGAGGCATTTTCCAGAGTTATTTCCAGAATAAACAAGCCTTGAAAGGCCAGCCCGGCTAAAGCTGCCCACAGCCCCACTGCTCTGCTCCAGGCTGGAGGAGAAACCTCTGACCTTCTGTAAATATTTCAACACGCCAGATCTCAAAGGAATTAGAATTTGTATTTTTTTAAGTCAACTCCATGAGACAGACACGGAAAAGGCAGCTTTTTAAAAGGCCGTGTGTACTTTATTGATATTGAAAAGTTTCACCTTTATATTTTTATGGCTATTAAAGGAATTTCACAGCCTAGGACTCTGGGGCAAAAAGAGCACAAAAGAGGAGTCTAAATAATCAGGTTGTAGGGGGTGCTTGTTTTAGCCATAGAAAAGGTCAGAGTTCACAAAGAACTCTCTGTGATTGAGGAATGTCCCTGGCCACCAGCACAACCTAGGACCACCCAGCGCCCTTCAAAAGAAGCTTAGAAAATGAAGGCAGGATGGCGGCCTCCGCACAGAATGTTATGGATGAAAAATACTTAAAGGCTTAAATTTGTCGCTGGTCTCTGCACCAAAAGGGGTTCCTGGGTCTTCCAGTCTCTCTGCACGCACTTGGGGAACGGGTCGTTACACTGACTGTTATGGGAAAGGAAACCCCAGGTGTTTTGAGACTTGAAATTCTTTGTATTGCAAGAGGCTGAACTTGGCCTCACCTTTGCCCTGGATATTCCTCAATGAACCTCAAGTTATGGGAACGGATAGACTGGGGCTTGCGATGGAGGCTTCTCAGGCCCTGAGTTTTAAATTCAAAAGGCTTCAGGTTTAGTGGCAAACGGCAGAGACTGCCTGGTCTCGGGAAGGCCTGGGGCATGGAGGAGGTCTGGTGAGCTCAGGACACATCTGCCCTGAGAGACAGACAGTGCTGCTCACCTCTAGACGACAGGTGCCCACACTCCATGGTCACAACACATGTTAATTTTTTTTTTTTTTGAGACAGAGCCTTAAGCTGTCACCTGGGGTAGAGTGCTATGGCATCACAGCTCACAGCAACCTCCAATTCCTGGGCTCAAGCGAGTCTACTGCCTCCGTCTCCCAAGTAGCTGGGACTACAGGCGCCCACCACAACACCCGGCCATTTTTTGGTTGCAGCCGTCATTGTTGTTTGGCGGGCCCTGGGGCTGGATTTGAACCCGCCAGCTCAGGTGTACGTGGCTGGCACCTTAGCCCGTTGAGCCACAGGTGCCGAGCCGTAAATACTAATTTTTAAAGAGAAACCACAAATCTCTCCTTTTTATTTTTTTTGATATGGTGTCTCCAGCTGTTGCCCTGGGCAGAGTGTCATGGCATCATAGCTCACAGCAACCTCCAACTCTTGGGCTCAAGCGATCTTCTTGCCTCCGTTTTTTCTATTTTCAGTAGAAACAGGGTCTTGCTTTAGCTCAGGTTGGTCTCGAACTCGTGAGCTCAAGCAATCCACGTGCCTCGGCCTCCCAGAGTGCTAGGATTGTAGGCATGAGCCATCACACAGTGCCAAATCTCCCCACTTCAAATATTAAAAACGAAAATGAAAGAAGATGTGAGCCAAAAATGAACTGACAAAGTTTTGACCTTCCCGTGATGGCTTCTGGGATCTTTATTCTGAAATCTCCAATCTAAAGACTCTCCGGAGCTTTTGCTTTCTGCCCCCACACACAGGTCGTCTGCGCCATCATGCCTGGGGCTGGCCACGGGGTGAGCAGAGGCCCCGGGAGGGCACTGGCTCTGCAAAGGGGCCCAAGGCTTTGCATGCAGGTGTCTCTGGCATCCAGGGTTCCCCCGTTCCCCGGAGCCATCATCCTCTGCCGTACCAAAGCTTGCAGCAATGTCCTATTGAAAGTCACGGCCTGCTCTCTCCTACCCCTGACAGAGATGGAAGGAAAGTTCTGGAAAGTGACAGAAGTGTTTTTCGGGAATTTAGGAAGTGACGTCTGGACTCACAGCCGGAGGGCTGCTCGTGGGTTTGTAAACAAACAAGTTTGTAGAGGGGGAGCCCCAAGAGGACTGTGCTCCTTCCGTAGAGAAAAAGCGCCATCACGGCCAGTAAGCTCTGAACACCGGGGTTACAAGAAAAAAGTTAAGACGCATCTACGGTGCCAGCCCCACAGGCCAACTCCGCTGTCCCCAGTCCCTGTCTCTGCTCCCCACGTGCCTTGTTCCTCCCAGCCTCGTCCCACCTGGGGCGGCCACACTCTCTCCAGCTAAGCCCTGTGACAGTTACTCCCTCGCCCTGATGAATGGACGGATGCATCTTAATGGGAAGGATTAAGGCCATGGCATTGACCACCGTTCGGGGAAAGGAAAGCTTTGAAGTCCTTTGGCTGAAGGCCAAAGCATCTTCGGTGCCCAGTGATGCCCCCCAATATAGGCATTTTATGTTAGTTCTGTGCTGTTTTAATTTTTAATTAATTTTTAGACTTTATTTTTTTTCGAGCAGGTTCAGGTATAGTGTAAAACTGAGTGAAAAGTTTAGAGTTCCCGTACACCCCCACCCAATTTCTCCTCTTATTAACATTTTGCATGCGAGTGGCTTATTTGTTACAATTTCTGAGTCAATAATCATTATTAACTAGAGTCTGTAGTTTGCCTCCGGGGTCACTTTGGGTGCTGTACTAAATCTGAAATGTCGGATTTCCTTAAGTATTAAGTTAGACAGTTGGTACGTCTGACCTTTCACTTTGATGCTTCTTGGATTTTGGGGGGGACGGTGTTTGTGCGTGTGAAGGTGCTTCCTTATTCTTTCAAACAGCCTGTCTTGGTTTCTGATTATCTTTCAAATAAGTTTTTAGAGCAACTTTGGTGAAACCACGGATAAGTCAAAAATTTGCATTATTTCAAATATGAATTCTGTCATATTCGGAACGAATGCAACAGAGACAGCTTAAAATGTCAAGGGCGTGTTTGGGCAGGATGTGGCTAATGAGCACACAGTACATCGATGGTCTGAGCGATTTTAATCTTGAAAATGAGCCGCGTGAGCCACCAGAGACCAAGGCGGATAATGAGTGGAAGCCGTAATGGAAGCAAATCTATCTCAACCTACGTGTGAATCAGTAGCATTAGCTTTGATGTTACTAATCCAACAGCATCTAACCACCTGAAACAAATTGGCAAGCTGGCTGGATGGGTTCCCTGTGAATTAAATGCTCATCAGAAAAGAAATAGTCTTAAAGCTTGCCTTTTTGCTGTCACGACACAAAGGTGAACCATTTCTGCACCGTATTGTTATGGGTGATGAAAAGTGGATTCTTTTTGACAACCGCAAGCATTCGGCACAGCGGTTGGATAAAGAATGAGGTGCGGAAACACAGTCTCAAACCAAGTATTCATCAAAACAAGCTAATGTTCGTTGTAGTCTGTGTGGTGTCCAGCGCTGGTGCCGTCCCTACAGCTTCGTGAAACCTTGTCGATCGATTACAGAGGGTGTCTGTTGCAACCACTTGGAGCAAATGATGAGGACGTTTGCGACGAAGCAGCTGAGATCGGTCAACAGAGACAGGCCAATCCTTTTTTAAGTCGACGACCACCCACAGGTTGCACACCCAATGCTCAAAACTACAGAAGCTGGACTTGGAATCTCTCTGTCCCCATCATAGTCACTAGACTTTGCAACAACCGACTACCATGTCTTCCAGGCTTTGGACCACTTCTTGCAAGGAAGACTATTCATGCTCAACAAACTGTGGAAAATGCCTTTCACTATTTCATCATCACTCACCCTCCGGGGTTCTCTGCTGCCAGCACACACAAGCTACCATTGAGATTGCAAAACTATGTCGATAGTTTAGGCAAACACTTCGATTAATTGTCCTGCTTCTTGTTTGAGATATAAACCGAACTTTTGACTCAAAATCAGACATTTCATATTTAGTGACCTAATACACTTTATGGGTTTGGACAAAAGTCTGATGAATCGTCTGTCACCGTATCACAGAGTATCTTCACTGCCCTAAATATCCTCTCTGGTGGACACACACTGTCTTTGCTTGATAACTTTTCATTCCGTTAAAAACATTTTCCATCTTGTAAAATACACACACACGTAATCTCAGTTGGCTGGCAGAATTCTAGATGTCCCCTTCTCCTCCCCCAAATCCTAGGCCACCTTCTTCCAGTTATTCCATCAAACACTAATCTAGGTACTGGGGAGGGGGGAGATTCACAGATGTCACTGAGGTCCCAGATCAATTGACCTTAAAACAGAGGAAAGACTTGGGTGGGCCAGACCTAAAACCACACACCCTTTAAATGTGGAGGGATTCTCCAGATGGTCACAGGAAGGGTCAGCCTTTGGGGAGCAGGTGAGGGATCTGGGGTACCCTGGTTGACTTGAACGGGCCATGTGGCAAGAAGGCAGACGCTTCTAGGAGTTGAGAGCAGCCCCCAGCTGACCCCAGCAGGGAAACAGAGACTTCAACCCCACAGCACTAACTGATCATGGTGCCGGCTGCCGAAGGCCAGAGTGGCTGTGGCAATTTCTTAAAATAAGACAGCTGTGAGGTTTGTTGTATCTGTTGATCTATTGATCCTTCCTATCCTGAGAGGTTTTTCTGTGGCACATGATGCTCTTAATAGCATTTGACACATTGGCAATAATTCTTTCATGACTGGAGCCAATCCTCTCAAACCCTGCTGCTGCTTTATCAACTAAGTTTATTTCACATCCTAAACCCTTTGTGGTCATTTATTTTTTTCTGAGACAGAGTCTCACTATGTTGCCCTCTGTAGAACGCTGTGGCGTCACAGCTCACAGCAACCTCAAACTCTTGGGCTTAAGCAATGCTCTTGCCTTGGCCTCCCAAGTAGCTCTTTTGTGGCCATTTCAACAGTGGTTGTAGCATCTTCACCAGGGGTAGATTCTATCTCAACAAACCACTTTCTTTGCTCATACATAAGAAGCAATTCCTCATCTGTTCAAGTTTTATCTTGAGATGGCAGAAATTCAACCCCATCTTCTGGCTTCACTTCTAGTTCCCTTGCAATCAACAACACCTGCCGTTATTTCCTCTGCTGAAGCCTTGAACCCCTCAAAGTCATCCATGAGGATTGGAACCAATTTCTTCCAAACTTCCGTTAATGTTGATTTTTTTTTTTAACCTCCTTCCATGAATTAAGAATGTTCTTAATGGCATCTAAAAAAGTAAATTCTTTCCATAAAGTTTTCAATTTATTTTATCCAGATCCATCAGAGGAATCGCTATCTATGGCAGCTATAGCCTTATGAAATGTATTTCATAAATAATAAGCCTTGAAAGTCAAAATTCCTCCTTGATCCATGGGCTGCAGAATGAATATTGTGTTATAAGTCATAAAAACAATATTAATGCCTTTGTACAACCCCATCAGAGCTCTTGGGCAACCAGGTGCATTATCCACGAGCCGTGACATTTTGAAAGGAATCATTTTTTTCCTGAGCAGTAGATCTCAACTATGGGCTTAAAATATTCAGTAAACTATGCTTTTAACAGTTGGACTATCATCCAGACTTGGTAGTTCCATTGATAGAGCACAGGCAGAGTAGATGCGGCATAATTCTTAAAGGCCCTAGGGTTTTCAGAATGGTAAATAAATATTGGCTTCCAATGAAAGGGGCTGCATTAGCCCCTACCAATGGTCAGTCTATCCTTTGAAGTTTTGAAGTCGGGTACTAACTTCTCCTCTCTAGTTATGAAAGTCTGAAAAGTCCTAGGGGACATCTTCTTCCAATATCCAGCGTTTCATCCACACTGCAGAGCTGATGTTTCGTGTAGCCACCTTCATCAAGGGTCTTCTTGGGTAACTGCTAGCAGCTTCTCCTTCAGCACCTGCTCCTTCACCTTGCGATTCTATATTATGGAGATGGTTTCTTTCCTTAAACCTTATGAACTGACCTCTATTAACTTCAAACTTTTTTCCAGCAGCTTGCTCACCACTCTCAGCCTTCATAGAATTGAAGAGAGTTGGGGCTTTGCTCTGGATTAGGCTTCAGCCTAAAGCAATGATGTGCTTGGTGAGATCTTCTATCCAGACCACTAAGCCTCTCTCCATATCAGCAGTAAGGTTGTTTCATGTTCTTATAATACATGTGTTTCCTGCACTAGCACTTTTAATTTCCCTCAAGAACTTTTCCTTTATATTTACAATTTGGATTTGACTGGTTCAAGAGGCCTGGCTTTCAACCTGTCTCTGCATTCAGCATGTCTTTCTCACTAAGCTTGATCCTTTCCAGGTTTTGACTTAAAGTTAAGAGATGTGGCTGGGCGCAGTCTCTCACACCTCTAACCCTAGCACTCTGGGAGACCGGGGTGGGTGGATCACTTGAGCTCAGGAGTGCAGAACCATGTGAGCAAGAAGGTCAGGATACTCTCTATGAAAAATAGAAAACTTAGCTTGGCATGGTGGTGGGCACCTGTAGTCCCAGCTACTGGGGAGACTGAGGCAGGAGGATCATTGGAGCCCAAGAGTTTGAGGTTGCCGTGAGCTGTGATGCCACAGCACTCTAGCCTGTTCAACACAGTGAAACTATGTCTCAGAAAAATAGTTAGGCTAGGCGTGCATAGCTCAGTGATAAGGGCACCAGCTATATACACCAGGGTTGGTGGGTTCAAACCGGCTTGGGCCTGCTAAACAACAATGACAACTACAACAACAACAACAAAATAGCCAGGCATTTTGGCAATAGCTATAGTCCCAGCTACTTGGGAGGCTGAGGCAAGTGAATCGCTTAAGCCCAAGAGTTTGAGGTTGCTTATGAACTGTGATGCCACAGCACTCTACTGAGGGTGACATAGTGATGCTCTGTTTCAGAAAGAAAGAGAGAGAGAGAAGAGAGGGAGAGAGAAAGAGAGGGAGGGAGGGAGGAAGGAAGAAAAGAAAGGTATAAATCTTCCTATCTCTTGAGTACTTGGAGGCCACCATAGTGCTGTCAAATGGCCTAATTTCAATATTGTTGTGTCTCAGGCAGTAGAGAGGCCTGAGGTCGGGTGGAGGGCCAGATGTTGAAGTAGCCAGAACACAAACGTTTAGCCATCAAGTTCATTGTCTGATATGCACAGGGCTTGTGGTGCCCCAAGACAATTACAAGAGCAACATCAACGATCACAGGTACCGCCGCGGATATAAAAATAACGATGAGTTTGAAGTATTGTGAGAATTACTAAAATGTGGCACAGGGACACAAAGTAAGCACAGGCTATTGGAGACATGGTGGCAGGAGACTTGGTCAACTCAGGATTGGCACAAAGCTTCGATCCGCAAAAACACGTCTGCAAGGCTCAATAAAGTGAAGTGCTAACGTCTCAGGTCTCCTGCGCAGTCTTTGATTCCGTTTGCTAGTATTTTGCTTAGGGATTTTGCAGCTATGTTCAAGAGTAAAATCCATGAGGAGCTCGCCTCCTTTGCACCATGCTTGCCCGTTTTTGGTATCAAGCTCCTACAAATTGATTTGAGTGTCAATATATTAGTGAAGGAGTCTTCCCTGCGTTGCTATTACTTGGAAGAGTTTGTGCAGCACTGGAATTATGTCTTCCTTGAACAATGGGCGAAACTTATCTGCAGGATCATCTGAGCTGGATAGTTCCTTCAGGAAAGATTTTTATCTTCTGTTGCAATTTCTTCAGTGGGTTTAGAACCCGTTTCATAATTTCTTCCTAAGTCGATGCTGATAAGTTATATTGCTCTATCAACTTAGGAGTTTATAGTTCTAAAGACGTTTATAATAGTCTCTTACCAACCTGAGCGCCACTGCATTTGGGTTTCTGTGTCCCCTGCAGTGTTGGGACTGTTTATTTGGCCTCTTTCTCTGGTCTCGCTCTATTAGATGAATTTTATTGGAGTGTGCGTTCATTTGGTTTTGGAGGGGAGGTTTGGGGGTCTTTTCTAAGAACCACTTTTTGTCTTTATTAATCCTTTCTATTATTTCTCTTTTTGTTAATTTCTGTTCTTATTTTGAGTATCCCTCAGTTCACTCTCTTTGCATCCAGCTCACTAATTAAAAGCATTTCTTCTTCTTTAGTGTAAATTATTAATGGCTAATTTTTTTTGCTTTGGCAACAACATTCCTCCAGTTCTAACATGTAATGCTTTTTATCATTCACTCTCAACTACTTCCTAATTTCCATTATCATATTTTATTTAAATTATTTAGAAAGTTTTCAATTTCTTAAAACTATGGGGATTTTAGGTACGGTTTTGTTATTGATTACTAATCATATTGTGATCGTAAAAGGATCGTAGGACACCAGTCAGGTGAAATTTGCTGACCTCTGCTCTGTAGACCAGCGGTTCTCAACTTTCCTAATGCCATGGCCCTTTAATACAGTTCCTGTGGGTCGTGACCCACCGGTTGAGAACCGCTGCTGTAGACCATTGTATTTTACTCTCATTCCTGAAAGACCCTTTTACTAGAGATGCAGTTCTACATGGAAAATCATTTCATTTCAGTAAGCCAAAGACATTACCGTATTTCTCTTAGCATGGTCTCACCATTCACCCATACAGTAGCAGGTCTTAGTTCATTCAGCTGCTGTAACAAAATACCTTAGACTGAGCGGCTTTATTTATTGTGTATAGGAATTGATTTCTCATCATTCTCGAGGCTGGGAAGTCCAAGATCAAGGCACCAGCAGATGTGGTGTCATGAGGGCTCTCTCTCTCTCTCTCTGCCTCATGGATGGTTCATTCTTGCTATGTCTTCTGTAGTGGAAGGGGTAGGGAATCTCTGCGGTCTTTTATAAGAACACAAATACTGCTCATGAGGGCTCCAACCTCAGGACCTGTTCACTCTCTCAATGCCCTACTTCTTAATACTATTGCATTGGGGATTCGGTTTCAACATGAATTTGGGGAGGTACAGAAACACTCAGACCACGGCAAAACATGGGCAGAACCTCACTCCTTTCTAGTGGTGAGTAAGGTCCCACCGTATGGATATAGCCAACACTTTACTTATCCATTCATTAGCTGATGGACATTCAGTTTGTTTCTACTTTGGGCTATTAGGTATAAGTTTCTACAAGCATTTATGTACAAGTTTTTTGTGGACATGCTTTTATGTCTCTTGGGCATCTACCTAGTCATGGAATTGCTGGGTCATAGGGTAACAAACACCATGGTTAACTTTTTGAGGAACTTGCCAAACTGTTTTGCACGGCGGCTGCACCACCTTACAATCCCACCAGCAGCACAGGAGGGTTCCAGTTTCTCCATGTTCCCCGTGGTGCTTGTTATTACATCTTTTTTATTACAGTGCTCGCTCCTATTTGCCCATCATTTCGCACAGTTGGCGGCACACGGCATCATGACCAACAGCATAATGACCTCCTAATTACAACATGCCTCTAAGTTTTGTGTGCAGGTGATGGTTGTATACATTATGGTTATATATGTTGAATACAATATGGCCAGAGTATTATTATATCCTGTACTAGTCATTACATGTCTTGATTTAAGTGACACTGCTGTTTGAGTGGAAGGTGCGAGGGGGGAGGCAGGAAACGCATCTCACTTATGATCATCAGAGTCACCTTAGCCACAACGGGCCACATCAGTGACGTACAAATTCTTGTCATTACACAGGCTGAGTTCTAATTTCTGGATACCAGATTAGAAAAATATTTTATCATACTACACACTAACATTGCCCAGACAGTAACAATATGGTCTCATTTTCCTCAATGAGATTTTTAAATTACTGAATTAAAAAGATAACTTAAGGGCGGTGCCTGTGGCTCAGCGAGTAGGGCGCCAGCCCCATATGCCGAAGGTGGCGGGTTCAAACCCAGCCTTGGCCAAACTGCAAAACAAAAAAATAGCCGGGCGTTGTGGCGGGCGCCTGTGGTCCCAGCTACTCAGGAGGCTGAGGCAGGAGAATCACCTAAGCCCAGGAGTTGGAGGTTGCTGTGAGCTGTGTGATGCCACGGCACTCTACTGAGGGCCATAGAGTGAGACTCTGTCTCTCCAAAAAAAAAAAAAAAAAAAGATAACTTAATTTTTTTTTTTTTTTTTTTGTGTTATTGTCGTAATTTGTCGCCCTTGGTACAGTGCCATGGCATGACACAGCTCACAGCAACCTCCTGCTCTTGGGCTTAGGCGATTCTCTTCTCTCAGCCTCCTGAGTAGCTGGGATCACAGGCGCCTGCCACAATGCCCGTCTATTTTTTGTTGCAGTTTGGCCGAGGCTGGGTTTGAACCTTCCACCCTCAGTATATGGGCCTGGCGCCCTACTCACTGAGCCACGGGAGCTGCCCTAATTTTTTATTTGTAGAAATTAATGAGTTACAAGTATAATTCTGTTCCATGGATAGAGTAATGATAAATTTCAAAAGTCTACATATTTTCCATGGGTCTCAAATCTCTTTTAATTTTAAATGGTCAAGAGAGTGATTATAGACTACGTTATCATTTATCAGCCAACAATGTCCTTCCAGTTAACAGGTTTCTCACTGGAAACCAAGATTAAGAAGACAGACTCGGGTGGCTCCTGTGGCTCAGCGAGTAGGGTGCCGGCCCCATATACCAAAGGTGGCGGGTTCAAGCCCGGCCTCTGCCGAACTGCAAAACAAAAAAAATAGCCGGGCGCTGTGGCAGACGCCTGTAGTCCCAGCTACTAGGGAGGCTGAGGCAAGAGAATCGCTTAAGCCCAAGAGCTGGAGGTTGCTGTGAGCAGTGTGATGCCACGGCACTCTACCCAGGGCGATAAAGTGAGACTCTGTCTCTACAAAAAAAAAAACAAAAAAACCCCACTGTGTTCACGTAGTAACTGTTTCCATACAAATATATGAGGCTGACAAGCCCTCCCTTGCCGCTCTGCCAAACAATTCCATTTTTGGTAAATAGCAGAGACTTGCTTTGTAGCACTTCTACTTTATTCTGAATTTCAATAACTTTTATTTGGCAAAACTAAGTATTTCTGACACACCCAGCAAAGCAGTTGGCTGGAAAGTAAATGCTTTCTCTGGCAACTGGAAAGGCTGATTTTATTTTCAGTGCTCCCCGTGCAAGTCAATGTCAGCAGCTTGTTAGATTACTCACTGATCTGAGGGACAGGCTGGTGGAAAAGCTAAGACCCCCTAAAGGTCAAGATATGCTGTCAGAAGCTTCTGCTGAGCAGAATGGGAGGCAGGTGAAGCTGTGTTCTTCCTATGGTTCCTCACATGACTGCTCCTTAATTTTCTGTAAAACAGCCCTAGTACTGACTGATGTGAACAAGCACAAGATCTGTATTTATTAACTACTGCTAATACATACAAATAAAAATTAGACCCAGACATCTTTTGAGAGTCTACCAGGAACACAACATTTTTTGCCTAGCTCAGTAATGTTGGGGTGAAAAAAAACCACAAGGTTTATTGAATCCATCTCCCTGCCTTCAGGCACAGTTACAGGTGAGTATTTTTTTAATTTTAGATTTACAGAACTACTTTTCTTGTTCCACAAAATCACTTTAAGCTTAGTTATTATCTACCTGTGTTGTAGTAGGTTTCATAAATTCCCAGTAAGAGCTGTGTTTGGGCTACTACAACCAGGTAGAAAAGGGTGCCTCTTCCAAACTGACAGGCAGCATGCAGGCCAGGCCAGCTTCTTACCTCCAGCTCCCTAAAGCATCATCAAATCAAAGCAGACCTGGCAGTTAAAGGCAATGGTTTATCTGTTCTTTCTGCCATTTACAGGCCCTTCTCTGGAAAGTGTGGGTCTTTGGCTATCTTTTTGGGATCCTATGCAGTTCGTGGTGCTGTCTTCTAACTGTGGACACCTCCTTGCTCATCTCTTTCTAAAGGAAGTGCAACAAGATATTTAAAGGGTACACGATCCTCCTACCTCCTCTAACCTCCCATATTCAGTACTTTACAATCCTAGCATGTTAGTCTTTGCTTTTGGATATTTTATTTCCACCTCTGGTTTTCATTTCACGCCTTCCTGATAAAGAGTCATTTTTACTTCAGTTCAGCTTGTGAAATTCTTAGTCCCCAGGCATTCTAGAGGGCAACAACTCAATAGGTTTCCTCTTAACTCAGGAATAACTTAAGATAGCACTTGCTTTAGCTTTCTACAGGGTTTATTTCACTGGTGATGAGCTTCTTACCTCTAGCTCCCTAAAGCATCATCAAATTAAAGCAGGCCTGAAAGTTAAAGGCAATGGTTTATTTGTTCTTTCTGCCACTAATTTTCTTTATTTCTAGGTCAAAAGAAAGTAGTAGGTTGGGGAAACAACATATGCTACACAGAGTCTTTGTTTTGGGACTCAATCCTCAGTTCTAGCACCATTTTTGCCCTTGATTTGTTACACGACCTAAGCAAAGTACTTATTTCTCAAGGCTTAATTTGCTACCCCTTTGGATTAGGTTTAATGGTGTCTTGCTTATTTCTGAGAGGTGATGTATAGATAAATTAAATCAGAAGGTGATGAACAAGACAAGAGAAATTATTTAGGACTAGCCCTATGGCACTGTTTTATACTTTTCTATTAAGAAATAAGTAGATGATGATCTAAAATGTTAACTATTACGATTCATTTTTATTTTACTTATTTTTTTGTAGAGACAGAGTCTAACTTTATTGCCCTCGGTAGAGTGCCGTGGCATCACACTGCTCACAGCAACCTCCAGTTCCTGGGCTTAGGTGATTCTCTTGCCTCATCCTCCCAAGTAGCTGGGGTTACAGGCACGTGCCACAACGTCCGGCTATGTTTTTGTTGCAGTTCGGCCAGGGCCGGGTTTGAACCTGCCATCCTTTGGCTATGGGGCTGGTGCCCTACTCACTGAGCCACAGGCTACACTAACTATTAGGATTTAGATGATCAGGAATTGTTCACTGAACTGTCAGTTTTCAATTTTAAGTTAAATACTGATGGAACCCTAAAATCAAATTAGAATCTAAGAGGCTTCTATTATCACTGCTTCTGAGTGGGCCTGATCTCGAGTCTGTCTTACTTCTTGCCCCTTAGATCCCTAGTCTAGTTTGCCTCCTTATATCAACCCCTGGCTCCCATCTTTTTTCTTCTTTTTCCCCCTTACCTGGGCCATCTTCTCAAGCTTGGCTTTTATGTCTATTAGTTCTAGTTGGGCCTCTTGAAGTTTTGTTTTCAGTTTTTGGTTTTCGGTCAGGGCACTCTCATAGAGCTGGGGGAAGGAAAAAAAAAGAATCATGTCACCCACTAGGTGCGGCTTATAGAATTAGAACTCACAGGGGTTTACCACAGGAATGCCTGGGGCTCTGTGCTCCAAGCCGCTGTTGTGTGGTAGATAGAAAAGTTGAAAGAAGTCTAGAGAGCAGAAAATATTCAGCTTTTTAAAGGTGATAAATGCAAAGACAATGATGGTACTTCAACTTCAATAATATTACTCTCTAGGGGAAAAACAGTCATTTTATTTTCTCCTATGGGACATTCACATTGCTTAAAAGTGTTTTACTTCCCCATACAAAAGAGAATTATTATTATTATTATTATTTTGGCACCAGGCTGGCATGTATATTGATTTTAGTCAAGTTCTGCTTAACAACCTATTAACAAAACAAATATTTTCTTAACAAAAATATTTTTTACTGGTATCTCAAGCACCTGAAGGGGAAGTTTTTTTTTTTTTTTTTGAGGCAGAGCCTCAAGCTGTCACCCTGGGTAGAGTGCCGTGGCATCACAGCTCACAGCAACCTCCAATTCCTGGGCTCAAGTGAGTCTCTTGCCTCCGCCTCCCAAGTAGCTGGGACTGCAGGCACCCGTCACAATGCCCGGCCATTTTTTGGTTGCAGCCGTCATTGTTGTTTGGTGGCCGGGGCTGGAGTCGAACCCGCCAGCTCAGGTGTACGTGGCTGGCGCCTTAGCCCATTGAGCCACAGGTGCCGAGCTGAAGGGGAAGTTTTTAAATCTACTCCTAGAACTGGGTATTCTTTTATAAGAACCAAAGGAAATAAACTATAAAGTGATTTAAATTCTCTCCAAACTCAGATGATGTTTTTATTTGTTTCTTTTATTAACACCACATAGTATTTAGGTGATAGTCACAAGACCTTATGAGAAGCATGTTCATTAAAAACAACTGAGTATACCAAGTAATTCTCAGGGGCTCTGACAGATAACATTAGCTTTTTTACCCTTCCCACAATTATTGTGTACTTTTTCCTATACCTTTAAATATCTGAATCTAGTCATATATTTACTGCACTAAAAACAATCTATGACGGGGTCTTTACATAGCTGGTTGGAGAGGTGAAGCAAACCCAGAAACCTGCAATGAATTGTTACTTAAGCATCCTTTCTTCTGCTTACTCTTCTGCTTACACTAATTTTTCTTTTAGGGGAAAAAGCTGAGAGGTTTACATATCACCCAAGAAGAGAAAAAAATTAAAAAGACCCTACTTTTTTATAATCCCTGTTGCTGTCCTCTTCTACACGGCTGGTCAGGGTGGCTAGACGGGCCTCCCGGGCCTCCCGACGGGCTCTTGCTGAAGCCCGGTCACTGTAAGAATCGCTGGTTGTAGGGCTACTCCCTCCAGATTCCAACCTATGGGAGATAGTATTAAAGGTAAAAATTGGTTTCAGAATAAAGTAGCTGGGGGAAGGTAATAGTTCAGGGTACAATTTGATTTTTCTAAGTATCTGAGAGCCCTGGCCAGAAACAATCCACAACATTTCTTCCTTGAATCTCACTGCCAGCATTCAGAGATGTCAGGGCTAAACTGCATGAGCTTAGGTAGGAAGAAGGCAGCCTAGCATTTGCTAAGAATTAAGCTTATTTGAAAAATTGGTGGTTTGAACCCAAATCTTAGAGCTATTCAAATTACTTTAGGGTTGAAAAACTTCCCTCATAAGTATGCTTTTAAAAGTAAGCTTCTTGGATTTTTTTTTTTTTTTGAGACAGAGCCTCAAGCTATTGCCCTGGGTAAAATGCCGTGGCATCATAGCTCACAGCAACCTCCCAACTCCTGGGCTCAAGCGATTCTCCTGCATCTGCCTCCCAAGTAGTTGGGACTACAGGTGCCTGCCACAAGGCTCGGCTATTTTTTGGTTGCAGCTGTCATTGGTGTTTGGTGGGCCCAGGCTGGATTTGAACCTGCCAGTTTAGGTGTATGTGGCTGGTGCCTTAGCCACTTGAGCCACAGGCACCGAGCCAGCTTCTTGGATTTTAGTGGCTCCTGGAAAATGATTACAATGAACTGTCAATGAATCAGAAACATTTGGTCTTAGAGATCTGAGCTTGAGGTTGAACAAAGGTAGAATGGCCACTAGGACATAGCCTTTTGGGTACACTATAGGTTTGCTGGAATCCCAAACGTTTCATGTTTATTAAAAATAAGAGTCTGCCAAATGGTTCTCTCTATGTTGGGGTATCAACACATCATTCAATTAGTTTTCTACTCTGTGATTAGAATATTTGCATCTTCTAGCAATAGAGCAATAGAACTGATAGTGGTTTCTTTCCAGTGTTGGTAAGTTCATCAGGGGAAAGGTCTCTCAGCTGTTTGTCTATTTGTGTACAACTATCATCTTAACCCTTAACGCTGGTTTATATTTTTCTTGGGCTTTGCTATTTCCAAACTAAAATGTGGTGCATACAAAACTGCTATGTACAAACCAGCCCTGCAGAATCTACAGCCCAAAGCGGGATGAAAAGTCACAGCTGTGGAACTTGCTTTTCACGTCCCGTCCTGGGGTAGTTACTGCCATAACTGGGCATGGGGCAGCTCAGTACTAGATGAGGTAGAGGGGCAACAGGAATGACACGGGGAAAGGCCAGGCAAAGCAAATAGTCCTAATGATGCTCATGGCCACTGTTCACTTAAGAGAGTTCCACATTCTTCACAACATTCTTTCTTCTTTTTTTTTTTTTGTTAATAGACTCTTTATTGACTTTCCAGATTACAAAAGCAATACAAGTACATACTTGTTGAAAGAGTTAATATTGAAGTATCTAAAGTAGAAAGTAAAAGTCACCTCATACTCCTGCCTAAGAAAGAATCACTATTAGTAGTTTAGTTCCTCTCTGTGCAGAGCACATTAATATGTTAAAATACATAATTCTAAAAATAAAGTTAGGCAACACATAGTGCTGTCCAATTCCTTCTCCTCCCCATGCTTAGCAGTATGATTATAGGCATTTGTAAGTAAAAATAAATTTGCTTCATTTAAAAAAGAATGACTGCATAGTCTTTATTTCATGCTTTTATGATAATTAACACTCTATTGATCCTTTTTTTTTTTTTTTTTTTTTTGAGACACTCTTCCTTTATCACCCTCGGTAGAGTACTGTGGCATCACGGCTCACAGCAACCCCCAAGTCCTGGGTTTAGGTGATTCTCCTGCTTCAGCCTCCCAAGTAGCTGGGATTACAGGTGTCCGCCACAACACCCCACTATTTTTTGTTGCAGTTTGGCCGGGGCAGGGTTCAAACCCACCACCGTTGGTATATGGGGCCAGCACCCTACCCACTGAGCTACAGGCGTCACCCAAAATAAATCTTTTTTTTTTTGAGACAGAGTCTCACTATGTTGCCCTTGGGAGAGTACCATGGCATCATGGTTCATAGCAACCTCAAAGTCTTGGGCTTAAGGGATTCTCTTGCCTCAACCTCCTAAGGAGCTGGGACTACAGGTGTCTGCCACAACACCCAGCTATTTTTTGGTTGGAGTTGTCATTGTTGTTTAGCTGACTTAGGCTGGGCTCAAACCTGCCAGCTTCAGTGTATGTGGCTGGAGCCCTACTCACTGAGCTATGGGCACCGAGCCTTTTTGTTTTTAGGTTTTTCGCTACTCTAAACAATGCTACAATGAATAGACATCTATAAATCGTAGTGTCTTTGTCTAACTCATTTCTTAGGATAAATCTTAGAAGTATAGTCCAATAGGAGAAATATAATATCTCACTGTCATTAATTTTAATATTTTTAAAAATATTAGGGAGCTTCAGTATCTTTTGTTATTTACCTTTGTTTCTAAATTGCCTATTCATATCCTTTCTGTAGTAGGTATCATCTTTGGAAGAACATTCTACATAGGAGGGGTTTTTTAACTGTCTAACATAGGTTACAAATATTTTTCCCACTTCACTTTTTGTCTCTGTTTATAGTATCTTTTAATAGTGGATATTTAAAATTTTATATAATTAGACAATGTTTACCTTTATGCTATCACTCTTGGAAAAGTCTTTCCTATATCAGGAATGTAAAATCTTTTCTTCTACCAACTTTTATGTAAAACCCTATTTCCTTAAAAATTCTAATCTGTCTGACATTGGTTTTTCTTTTCTCCCTTTTCCTTTTTTTTTTTTTGTTTAGCTTGAGGAAAAGATATAGTTTTCCAAATAGATAATTAATTGTTCTAATGACCACCTACTGAATACTTTCTTCATGACTGACAGGAAAATTTAGCTTATACACATAACATTTTGGGGCTAGGGATTGTACTCCATAGATCTTTCTGATTATCCTTGAACTAGTGCCTCACTGTTTTAATCACTATAGTTTTATAGCATATTTTGAAGTTTGAAAGGGGATAATTTCCTTTCACAAATGGCCATTATAATACATAAAACCAAGTTGACAAAAAATTATTAACTACAACAAAATACCACTTTCCATCAGTTTTTAAAAACTAAGTCATTTCTACTAGGTTAGATGTAAGTTATTTGTCCTCTGGTTAGTGCCTGGTGAGAGGGCAAGTAGGGAAAAAAATACATGTAAAATTTAAAATATATTAATAAGGCAGAACCAAATTAATTCCTAAGTAAATTATAAAGATTTATTGGCCCTATGCTATCCCATAACTCCCTCTTCCCCCAATTTCTTCTTAAGATTCCTTCAGAGGAACAGTGGAAAAAGAAAGATTCAAACTTTTGGCTCTATAGTCCTTATTATTTATTTATTTATTTTTCTTTAGGAAGATCAGTTTGGTACATTTTGAAACTAGGAGATAAGTTACAAAGGGTCATCCCCCAAACTCTAACATCCTTTCTTAATTTTTCAGCAATTGTGAAACAAGTCTTTAATTCATTCAAAAAAGTATTACTTAGCACCATCTAGATACAGGTATTGTGCTGCATCCACTATCATATGACAGGATCTAACCTCAATCTCTAGACTGCAACTCTGCAATGAAGCCTTCCCTAAACTGCCAGATTAGGTTAATCACTCTTGTCTGTGTTCATCTGTCTCTACTAATTTTCTTTTTTTTTTTGATACAGAGTCTCACTTTGTCACCCTCAGTAGAGTCCATGGCATAATAGCTCACAGCAACCTCAAACTCTTGGGCTCAAGTGATCCCCTTGCTTCAGCCTCCTAAGTAGCTGGGACTTACAGGCACCTGCCACAACACCCAACTATTTTTAGAGATTGGGTCTTGCTCTGGCTCAAGCAATCCACCTGCCTCAGTCTCTCAGAGTGCAAGGATTACAGGCATGAGCCACCGCACCTGGCATGTCTCTACTTCTGACTGACACTACATTCTATTGGAATAATCCGTCTCTCTGGCTTGTAAGCTCATTTAAAGTAAGAATAGTATCTTATTCATGTTGTTTACCTAATACCTAGCGTGGTGTCTGGTACACTGGTGCTTTAAAAAAATTAATCTAGTGGAAGTAAACATGAGGAATTGGAAAGAGGAGAATCTGGAGGTAGGAAGGTGAGTTGAAAAACTGTTCCATTACTTTGGGAGGAGATAATAAAAGTCTGAATTATTGTGGTGGCTATAGGAAATGAAAAGAAAGGAAAGGATGTGAGAAACATTACTAAACTTTTATATAAAGCTAAATTTAATTAGATATACATTCACTTACAAGTATTAAGCATGCATATAAAACAGAGAGAGTTCTTACCTAGAAAGTCTTTCATGCTAGAGAAAGGAGACAAAAACAAACAAACAAAAAAGAAAACAGCATTAGCAAGGAGCTGATTTTTATTATTTCCATTTATAAATGCACTTTTCAAATCAAATGTCTGAAATTCACAGCTGGAGATGGGGGTACCACTTAAGTAAAACAATTCAACTGACTGCACAAAAGGCTACCTTAGTTCTTGCTCATGCTTTTTTATATTCCATGACTCCCTAGATACAAGGTTTGGGGGACAGCATATTTTGAGGTGACGTCAGCAAAATGTAAAATGTTTAAAAACTGCTCCCACCCTACCCAACTAACCAGCCAACCTTCTGTTATAAGAGTGACTATCATCGACTTTCTCAGTAACATGTAGCCTCTGTGGATCTCAGTATTTGTTTAATAAATTTGCTTCAGTTCACAAACCCTCAACTTTGCCTTAAGGGAATACTGCAATTACAAATACTAAACCCAGAACACAGTGACTCATGCCTATAATCTGAGCACTCTGAGCAAGAGTGAGACCCTGTTTCTACAAAAAATAAAAAAAACTAGACGGCCATGGCGGTGGGCGCCTGTCATCCCATCTACCTAGGTGGCTGAGGCAAGAAGATCACTTGAGCCCAGGAATTTGAGGTTGTTGTGAGCTATGATGATGCCATGGCATTCTACCCAGGGCAGCAGAGTGAGACTTTATTTCAAAAAGGAAAAAAAGGGCTCAGTGTCTATAGCTCAGCAGCTAGAACGTTGGCCACATTAGACCAGGGTTGGTGGGTTCAAACCCAGCCCGGGCCTGCCAAACAACAATGACAACTACAACAACAAAAAAATAGTTGGGTGTTGTGGGCTGGTGCCTGTAGCCCCAGCTACTGGGGAGGTTGAGGCAAGAGAATTGCTTAAGCCCAAGAGTTTGAGGTTGCTGTGAACTGTGACACCATGGCACTCTACCCAGGGTGATAGCTAGCGACTCTGTCTCAAAAAAAACAAATAAAAAAAAAAAATCTTAGGAAAAAAAAAGACAACTCAGGACAGTTCCTGGTTTTCTTCCAGATCTCAAGTGAGAGTAAAAGTATGAGAGGGTTAAGGAATGTGAGAAGGTCCCCTGCTACTCCCTAGAATGGTATTTAAAAAAAGAAAATGTGGGGCAGCGCCTATGGCTCAAAGGATAGGTCGTGGGCCCTGTATGCCAGAGGTGGGGGGGTTCAAGCCCAGTCTCAGCCAAAAACTGCAAAATACATACATACATAAATAAATAAATAAATAAAGGATTAAAAAAAAAAAAGTGAAAAAGTGGGTGTGGTAGCACATGCCTAGCACTTTGGGAGGCCGAGGTCGACCAACTCTGGTCTCTACGTACCAAAAAAAAAAAATACACACACACACACACACACACACGAACATTTAAAAGCCTTGTCTAGTCCAGTGGTGCCTAACCAGGGCTGTATAGCAGAATCATTTGGGGGATCTTTAAGAATTCATACAGAAAGATCACTATCTAGACCCACTGTAAGACATATACATTTTGCAAAAGTGCAGATTATATTGATGAGTATAACCCCTGATTTAAAAAGAGATTCCAGGCTGGGTGCGGTGGTCACACCTGTGGTCCTAGCACTCTGGGAGGCTAAAGCGGGTGGATTACTTGAGCTCATGAGTTAGAGACCAGCCTGAGCAAAAGTGAGATCCTGTCTCTACTAAAAATAGAAGAACTGAAGCAAGAGGATTGCTTGAGCCCAAGAATTGTGAACTAGGACACACAGCACTCTACCCAGCTTGAGACTGCCTCAAAAAATAAAATACAGAGGGCTTCCATGAGGAAAAGCCACCTCTTAGCATGGCTGCCCTATTCAGTCCCTCCTTGGTCTGTACACTGTCACTCCACATGTCCCCTGGACACTTTCCTCCTACTCTGCTCTTTAAGTACAGTCTGAATAGCTAGCTTATTGGTACATGATGATATCACACAAGAAAAGGTCTTTCGCAGGTTAACATACAAATGTATTATGTCATATGCCCTAATCTGGAACTCTTAGAACTTCTGTAAGTGCTTTTGTTAAAGATTATTTTGCTCTACCTTCTACTGAAGACAAATGAATACAGCCATGAAGATGATACTCTCTGGTGTTGTCTGAACTAGATAAAAATCGTTCAGAGAAAGAATTACTTTCACAGCTTTTATGGCCCAGTTGAGGGCAATAAATATTGCGAATGGGACCCTAGAGCAGAAGATACAAAAAGTTGGTTAGAAACCAATATGAATATAGAGAGTGGAAGTAAAAAGAATAATTAGCTAGACAGACCATAGCTTAAAAAATACCCCCAAACTAAGAAGCAGGTTTCTTCCTGTCCCCCCTCCCCTTTTTCCTTTTAAAAATGTTCTCTCTCAGCAGTACCATCCTTCCTTTCATATCTCTTGAAATTCTCCATAATAAGCTCATTGCTTGGGCCTGTTTCTAATAAAAGAACAGAGTGAAGATCACCATTAATTTAGATGGCAATCCTAGAAAGGGACAGAAACCAGGCTGCTTTTGATTTGTAAAATGTGCAGAGCCCTCAAAATACCAGAAGCTGGCTCAGAAAAATCTCCCACAAAAACTTTTAACTTAAAAGTTATTAGGAGTTCAGGAAGGCACATAATTAAAACCAAACTTCTTCTACCAAGTTTAAAATAAAATTGTGGCTCTGGAAAGATGGGCCCAAGGGAAAGGAATAAGACCAAGTCACATGTCTACTGCCAAGGCCCAAACTGGTTTAACTCATGTTCCTTTGGAGTCATGGCCTGACCCCACGGTGGTGGGAAAAAATCTATTTACATTTTCCGCAAAGAAGGACTAAGCAGAAGGAACATTTTATATCATGTTCTTGTGCACTAGCTGAGCCAGGGGAAACAATGTGAGTTATTCTGGGATGGCCTACAGAGAACAGCCTTTCCCTTCAGTCTTCTCAGATTAATGACTGATGAACAAGCCAGTGATCTGCAAAGACCCTGCAGATTTTCAGAGCTACTGCAAACCTAAACATGGTCTGAGTTAATTGCAAAACACTATAATTTTATAACTTTTGAGTTTAAGAATAAAGATGTTCTAGCTTTCTACCTGAGAGAAGAGGAACCTTTATAACTCAAACAGATGGAATTCTTAAGAAACCTGAAATAAGGAAAGTCTCCTAGTCTTTGGCTTTGAAGTAGATCTTTCAGAACCTATGTCCTTTCAGCAATTATTTTTGGAGACTGCATGATTTAGATATGTGTGTGAGGGTGCAACAAGAACTGTCAGGTTTTATGCAAAGATGTCACAGTAGAGGACAATGACAATGAGGTCTGTATTAGGTTTTTTCCCCCACATCTAGAAAGTTAATATTTCCTTAATATCATCAAAATTTCAAGTGTGTTAGTTTTCTATTGTTGCCAAAACAAATTACCACAAAACTTAGTGGCTTAAAAAAAATTTATTATCTCACAGTTTTATAGGTTAGAAGTTTGGTACAGCTCTGCGGGGCTCCCCATTCAGCATCTCATGGGCTGAAGTCAAGTTGTCTACCTTTGGCTCTTATCTGCAGAAGGATCTGCTTTCAAACTCAGTCAGGCTGGCAGAATTCAGTTCTTTGTGGCTGTAGATCTCAGGTCCCTGTTACCTTGCTGGCTGTTAGTGGCGGGCTGCTCATTGCGTGTAGAGGTTCCCACATTCCTTCTAATGCAACCCTTTCCATCTTCAAACCAGCAATAGCAATTTGAGTTATTTTCACACTTTGAATTTCTCCAGCTTCCCCTCTGCCATCTACTGAGATGCTCTCTGCCTTTATGGGCTCATGTGATTAGACCAGGCCCACCCAGATAAACCTCCCCATTTCAAGGTCACTGTGTCATATAACACAATAATCATGAGAGAACTATTTTGTCATACACACGGGTTCTAAGACATTAGGCTAGGATATCTTTGGGGAAAATTCAGCTTTTGCAAGGATCCCCCCCCCTTTTTTTTTTTAGAGATAGACTCTTACTTCATCGCTCTCAGTAGAGTGCTGTTGCGTCACAGTTCACAGCAACCTCCAACTTAGGCGATTCTCTTGCCTCAGCCTCCCGAGTAGCTGGGACTACAGGCGCCTGTCACAATGCCTGGATATTTTTTTTGTTGCAGTTTGGCCGGGGCCAGGTTCCAAGCTGCCACCCTTGGTATATGGGGCCAGCATCCTACCCACTGAACCACAGGTGCTACCTTTTTAAAAAAAAAGGTCTAATTTATTTATATACATCCTAAAAGTAAGAAACATCCATAGTACATGGCCTCTCAGATCTCTCATTGGGGATTATATACAAGGTCTGTCTAGAAAGTATCCAGCCATATAATATGAAAAACAGAGACATTTACTGAGGAAGATGCAAGATGCAATGACACCTCAATCCCCTTTAAAGTAGGACCTCACACAGTTCTTCCAATGTCTCTTCCACTGTTCAAAACATTCTGCTAAATTCTCTGCTGGAATTGCCATCAGCTGCATGTTTTCCTGAATGTCATTGATGGTTTGAAATCTCTTCTCTTTTAAAAGTAATTTTAGTTCTGGGAAAAGCCAGAACTCACAGGGGCCTAAATCTGGGCTACAGGGGAGGCGGGGGTGGGAGGGGTAGTCCCCTTGTGATTTGATATTCTGCCAAAACATTCTGAATGAGGCGTGATGCATAGGCAGGTGAGTTGTCATGATGAAGCTGCCAAACACTAGTTACCCATAGCAGAGGCCTTTTTTGTCACATTGCTTCTCAATTGCTCGGCAACACTGAAGATTACTCTATATTAATTGTTTGGCCTGGGGGAACGTAGATGAACAACTCCATCCCAATAAGAAAACACAATTAACATGGTCTTAATCTTGCTGAGATTTTGCTGTGCTTTCTTTGGGTATGGAGAAACAGGTGACTTCTGGTGGGACAACTAGGCCTTCGCTTCTGGATCACAGCTATAGACTCACAATTCATCTTTGTTATGTCCTTTTTTTTTTTCTTTCTTTTTTTGAGACAGAGTCTCACTTTGTTACCCTCGGTAGAGTGCCATGGAGTCACAGCTCACAGCAACCTCTTGGGCTTAAGTAATTCTCTTGTCTCAGCCTCCCAAGTAGCTGGGACTACAGGTGCCCGTCACAGCACTCAGCTAATTTTAGAGAAGGGGTCTTGCTCTGGCTCAGGCTGGTCTCAAACTTGTGAGCTCAGGTAATCCACCTGTCTAGGCCTCCCACAGTGCTAGAATTATAGGTGTGAGCCATTGTGCCTGGCCTTGTTATGTCCTTCTTGAGGAAATCTGGCTTATTGGTAGTGGTCTGAAGCAAGTTGTCAGCAAATGCAGCACAATGTTCTTTCTGCTCTTGTAGCAGACACTGTGGAACACATTTTGCCACGACATGTTTCACGCCAAGATCCTGTGTCAAAATCTTGGACACAGTAGTGTCTGAAATCCCCAAATCAGCTTCTGATTCTCCCCCTGCCAGTCGCTGCTCTTTGCTGACTGCAACCCAGACTCATTCAACATTCTCTGGTGTTCTGCTTGCTGCAGATCTTCCAGAACATGGATTACTTTCAACAGATTCTTGACCATCTTTGAAGCATTTGTGCCACACTTTTGTTTGCACTGTACTCACTGCATTGTCCCTGAAAGCCTTCTGAATCATTCAAATAGTTTCCGCAAAGGAATGTACAAGCTTAACGCAAAATTTGATGCAGATTTGTTGCTCTACTCACTCATTTTAAATGCAACAGCCACACAGTACACATACTCACTCAACAGCATTGAATGACCACTGACCAGTAGTACATCAAAGCTGAAATTCTTCACATATGCACATTCTCTATGGCTGCAAGGTTACATCTATGTCATGCAAACCATTTTTGTTTCATGAACAATGGTGTGTTACATTCCAGACAGACCCCAAGCATTCAGAATTTGAACAATCTTGAGAGCACTGTCTTATGCTGGAATAAGTGTACATCCATGTGAGTAGACATGTGTATGGAACAAAGCATAATTCCAAGTAAAAATCAGATTTCTTTTTTTTTTTTTTTTTTGAGACAGTCTCACTCTACTGTCCAGGCTAGATAGAATGCAACAGAGTCAGCCTAGTTCACAGCAACCTCAAACTGCTGGGTTCAAGTGATTCTCCTGCCTCAGTCTCCCAAATAGCTGGGAATACAGGCACCCGACACATGCCTAGCTAATTTTTCTATTTTTAGTAGATACAGGTTCGTACTCTTGGTCAGGCTGATCTCAAACTCCTAAGCTCAAGGGATCCTCCCACCTCAGGCTCCCACAGTGCTAGGATTACAGGTAGGCATGAACCACTGTACCTTGTCCCAAAATTAGCAATTAAAAGCAAGGATTATATTATATACAGGTATCTTCATCATATTATACTTCTTGATTATCTTTGCCAACAATTTAATACATACGGAACAAAAACAGTTAAATTGGAAAGTCAAATATAATACTTACATATAGTTTATATTATAAATACTTCTGAAAAATCTCAGATGCCAGACTGTGACTATCCTATCAATTTAATACTGCATATAGAAATGAGATCACATAACATTACCTCACATATTCTAGTGTATTTCACTATATTAAAAAAACCCATTAAGTCTGCCTTTTGTTGAATCTATCATGCTACCTAAGTATTACTTGAATCTTAGTTTTTCATTTCTATGCAGGACTATACCTTTTATCTGTGGGTATTCCCAGCTTCTAAAGTATTTCTGGATTTGGGGGAAGTTCATTCAAATATATTTATTATAGAGGGAAATATACAATATAAGTATACTAAGGCCTCCACAAAAAATTCAAGGCAAGCCATTTTATATTTATTTATTTATTTTTTGAGACAGAGCCTCAAGCTGTCACCCTGGATAGAGTGCTGTGGCATCACAGCTCACAGCAACCTCCAATTCCTGGGCTCAAGCGAGTATCTTGCCTCTGCCTCCCAAGTAGCTGGGACTACAGGTGCCCACCACAATGCCTGGCTATTTTTTAGTTGCAGCCATCATTGTTGTTTGGTGAGTCCGGGCTGGATTCGAACCCGCCAGCTCAGGTGTACGTGGCTGGCACCTTAGCCTGTTGAACCACAGGTGCCAAGCCGCCATTTTATATTTAAAAATAACTCTTACAATTCATAAATACTTTTGCAGGTTCAGGCATATTCTGCATCTAGCCTTTTGCATGCTATGTACTTACTGTATGTGATGAAAGTGACCAACAGAAGGTTGAGGAGCTCTCAATCTTCTGACTCTGTCACAATTCTCACATTTAACATCTATTTATATTTTCCCCATAGCTTGGATTTTAGGTTCACACAGGTGTGCATGGCCACCTGAAAGTATAGGAGCCTACTCAGATAATTCAAAACACAGGCTCAATGAGAAAGAAGCCTGATCATTCATAAAAACATTGTTAGAAAATAAGCACATACTAAATCATTAATTTTAAAGGTCTTTTTAAGGCATAAATCCTACTGTTTGACCTTCATTCCATTTCTCTGATTGAGATTCTAGTTCTTACCCCACTAGTCAATTAAGGCTTTTCAAGAGATTTTACTGGCCACCATTATACCTCTTTAGGCAGTAAGCTTTCCATAAAGGCTGGGAAGAGATGGATTTCTTAAACATGGTAAATGTTACAGTCTAGCAGCCTATTTTTGGTAGTAGTCATTTTAATTTTATTTGGACTAGATTGTGAATCAAAAGCTTTGCAAAGGGGTTAGAGAGGCTCTCCAGAACTCATGTTTCAAGAAGCAATAAATACTTGGGACCTAAGTAACACAAGGTAAAACTTTTTATTTCTGGGTAGATACTACAGAAGGTTAGGGCTTTCCTCTGTTCTTAGCTTTTTCTCTTTCTTTCCCTACAGAAACCAAAATATTAACTCAGATACCTTGGAACTACAAATACACTAGCAAAAACTGCAATAAAAGGAATGTGAGGCTTGGCGCCTGTGGCTCAAGCGGCTAAGGCGCCAGCCACATACACCTGAGCTAGAGGGTTGGAATCTAGCCCGGGCCCACCAAACAACAATGATGGCTGCAGCCAAAAAATAGCTGGGTGTTGTGGCAGGTGTCTGTAGTCCCAGCTACTTGGGAGGCGGATGCAGGAGAATCGCTTGAGCCTAGGTGTTGGAGGTTGCTGTGAGCTGTGATGCCACAGCACTCTGCCCAGGGCGACAGCTTGAGGCTCTGTCTCAAAAACAACAACAACAACAACAAAACGGAATGTGAATTGTGTTGGGGAAATCTGGGGTTGGCCTTCATTTTATAGGTAGGTTTCCAGAGTGTAACTTTTGACCCTTTTCCTGATGGCCAAGTGCAATAGGAGCAGAGAGACCAAATCTTAAATAGGCAAGAGTATTCATTCCCTATATTTACATTAGATACCTTGTGAGCAATAATTAAAGGAATAAAATGGGTAATAACAGAATCTAAGACATGATTTTTTGATCTCAAAGAGTTCCTCTTTGGGGAGGAAAAATAAGCATGCTCATAAAACTAGGAAAATAAGAAATCAATGAACTGAATATAATTAAATCAAATATTAGACTATTTGGTAGATACATAAATAAAAAGGGTAGCTAGGAAAGGAAGAGGCTAATATTGACTAGATATTTTTGGAAAGGCTTTATGGAAGGCTCAGGCCTATTGAATCAGTTTGAAGTTTGAAACTGGGTGGTCATGAAAAACGACACTATCATGTACTAGCTTTTCTTTTTTTTTTTTGAGACAAAGTCTCACTATGTTACCCCTGGTAGAATGCCGTGGCATCAGCTCCCAGCAACCTCAAACTCTTGGGCTTAAGCAATTCTCTTGCCTCAGCCTCCCAAGTAGCTGGGACTACAGGCACCCACCACAATGCCCAGCTATTTTGCTGTTGCATTTGTCACTGCTGTATAGTGAACCCGCCAGCCTCGGTACCACTGTGCTACGGGCGCCGAGCCATCATGTATTACTTTTTTGACAGAGGGAAGGGTCCCTCAGATAAGGAAAACTTCAGTATGGGTCTTGAGTTGATGCATATCTTTGTAATATCTTTTAGAAAATTATTTACAAAGCAAATTAATAGCATAAACAAAATTAGAGAAATGACCTGACTACTTAAAAGATCTGTTTTTAAATACTTATGAAAGGCCTTAGAGTAAATACATATAATTGATATATCCATTAAAAATTATTCTAGATCTTAACGTTCAAGAGTATAGAGGTTTCTCTCCCCTGCTCTCTCTCTCTCTTTCTCTCTCACGGAGTCTCACTCAGGCTAGAGAGTGTGGTGGTACAATCATTGCTCACCATAGTCTTGAACTCTCAGGCTCAAGTATTCCTCTTAGATAAGCCTCCTGAGTAGCTGGGACTACAGGTGTACACCACCATGCCTAGCTAACTTTTAAATTATTTTGTAAAGATGAGGTCTTCCTTTGATGTCCAGGCTAGTCTCAAATTCCTGGCCTCAAGTGATCCTCCTCCCTCTGTTTCTCCAAATACTAGGATTACGGGAATAAGCTATCATGCCTAGACTTTTCCTCCTTTAAAACAGCTTTTGTTAGCCAGACACCTGTAGTCTCAGCTACTTGAGAGGCTGAGGCAAGAGAATCACTTTAGCCTAAAAGTTTGAGTTGCTGTGAGCTCTGATGCCACAGTATTCTATGTCCAGTGAGACTCTGTCTCAAAAAGACAAAAACAAAACCCTCCCCCTTCAGCTTTTTTGTCATCTCCCTTTCCAAATTACATTCATTAGTCTGAGATATTGGCAATAATTAAGAAGCTACTTAATGGAGAGACAGTAGTTTCACTGGAATAGGTACCAGATGGCTGTCTTCAGCATTTACTATTTACGTTACCTTAGATAATTACTTAACTTCTCTGCCTCAGTGTCCTCATCAGTAAAATGGGGTAATAGTATCTAGTGTATAGGATTATGGGAAGCATTAAATCAGACAACTTCAGTGCATGCTGCAACATGAAATATAGCAAATGTTTTGTAAATAAGGTGTTGTTACTACAGTTTCCTCTGTTTTCCCATTCTGTCTTTCTTGACCCATTTGGTTGTTTTCGTTCTCCCAATGCTTATTGGCTGCAATAAGTTCAAACAAATTCCTTAGCACTAAAGTAAAGATTTTGATTATTTATAGATTTATTATATAGGCTAATTCCTACTTCCCTTTCTAATCTACAGACATTTAAGGTCATTATTTTATTGTCTGGATGCCTATACCCTCTCCCAGATAACCAACCATATAAAGTTGATTTTGGAAAGCAACACATTTTGTTTTGTTTTTAATGCTTTAATATACTTAATTTATTTAAAAATTTTTAGACATGAGGTCTCTCTGTTGTCCCACACAGTCTCAAATTCCTGGGTTCAAGAAATCCTCCTGTCTTGACTGGGCGCCTATAGCCCAGTGGTTTGGGATCCAGCCACACGCACTGGGGCTAGTGGGTTTGAACCTGCCTGGGCCTACTAAACAAACAAATGAACAACAACAAAAACAAAAATAGAAGAGAAATCCTCCTGTCTTAGCCTCCCAAGAAACTGGGAATCCAGGTGTGTGATCTATGCACAGCTATTTTATAATTAATTTAAATCTAGAATATTTAATTTTTCATATCAACAACTTTATTTTTTTATTTTCGAGACAGAGTCATATCATGTTGCCCTCGATAGAGTGCTGTGGTATTACAGCTCACGGCAACCTCAAATTCTTGGGCTTAAGCTTTTGCCTCAGCCTCCCAAGTATTTGGGACTATAGGCGCCCGCCACAACTCCTGGCTATTTCTTTTTTGCAATTCTTGTTTAGCTTGCCTTGGCCAGGTTCGAACCTGCCAGCCTGAGTGTATGTGGCCGGCACCCTACCCACTGAGCTACAGGTGCCGCCATATGAACAACTTTAAAAATATCCACTTGCTGGGGTGGCGCCTGTGGCTCAAAGGAGTAGGGCACCAGCCCCATATGCCAGAGGTGGCGGGTTCAAACCCAGTCCCAGCCAAAAAAAAAAAAAAAATTCCACTTGTTATTTTACACACAACTCCTATATGAAAATATTGCTTTTATAATGAATAACCATGAGGAGATAAAGTCCAGATATACTTTTAGTATTTTCATTTAATAATCTCACTGGTAGAACTCCCTGCTTTGGGTAACCAAAGAACTTTGCTGGGTTTGGGGGCAGATAACCACCACCCATTGCATAATAAGCAGCTCAAGAACAGAAACCAAAAGGGGATTAAAAAGAATAAAAGGCTGATGAAAGCCAACTCCTTTGGTCTCCTGACTGTAATTAATTGTCGGCTCACTCACGTATTATGAAACTGAGGAAAAGAAATACAAAATAATGTTGAATAGTCCAGGAACCTTTTCAAATTTCAAAATAATCCCTGGTCACATAGCTGATTATGTACTAAAAACAAAGCCAGAACTCAACACAAAACTTACAACCAATGATCCTTAACCGACCTAAATTTCCTCATCCTTTGAAAACTGAAGCTTATCAGTGTAACAAAGTTGAATACAATATCTCCAAACAACACAGGACCTGCTGCCTTCCTACATGTGATTCCAGTGGTAATGGAGTAGGAAAGAGCCACGAGAAGCAGCAGCATCTCTCTCCTCTGCTCACTGTTTCTCTGCAAGGTTTATTCTCAGCTTTTCCTTAAGTTACATCTACTTTTTAGGTAAGTTCACTGCTCCCATGGCTTCAATAATAAATATCAGTATTTTTAGCTATAATTTCTCCTGAGCTTCAGACCAGCTACTTTCTGCATATCATTATCCAAATGTTCCCAAATGCCTTAAATTTAACCTATTCAAAAGTGAAACTATTTCCCCACTCAACATCCTTTTACCTTCTGTGTCTGCCAACTCGGTTTTGTCATAACATTTCCACCAAGTCATTTAAACCCCAAGACCTGGAAGTCACTCTTGACTCTGCCCTTTCTCAGGCTCATTCCTGCCCTCATTCTATTGGTCTGCAAGTTTCATCAATTCTACCTTCTTAACAACTGAATGCTTTTCTGTACTGCCCAGACAGAGAATGTCTCTGTTCAGGCCCTTGTCATTTAGTATCTGGAATGGTACAATCAAGGGCAATTGGGCCGACTACCTCCTGACCCTCCCTCCATAATCCAGCTTCCACAGTTTCCAGTGTTAGTCCTCTAATACCAGTTCTGATCACAGCAACTTTACTTCAAATCTCTAATACTTTATCCACAGGATAACTCTCCAAATCCTCAAAATGACATCCTAAGCCTCATATGACCTGGCCCATTGTAAGTCTCTAGCTTCATTTCCCATTACACTTCTAAATATATCTTTTTTCCTAGCCACGATGATCTGCAGCTCTGAAAATAATGGCGTGTTTTCCTATATCGTTTTTCTCTACCTTTGTAATGTACTGTATCCTTTCCTTCTTCTTTGCCTATCTAGCTACCAATTTTCTTCAAACCTGAGGCTAAGACATTTACCACTTACCAAAAATACCCTGAATGTCTTTATTTAAAAAGTCTTCGTATTGTTATCTCCCTGCATGTCCTCCTCTTATCGCTGATTTATACATTTTCCAGAAATAGGGTCTTGCTTTGTTACCCAGGGTAGAGTGTAGTGGCTTGATCACAGCTCACTATAACCCTGAACTTGGGCTCAAATGATCCTCCTGGCTCAGCTTCTTGAAGAGCTGGGATTAAAAGTATGCACCATTACATCTGGATAATTATTTTTTTTTTTTAGAGACAGGGTTTTCTTCTTCTTCTTCTTTTTTTTTTTTGAGACATAGTCTCACTATGTCACCCTTGATAGAGTGCCATGGCATCACAATTCACAGCAACCTCAAACTCTTGGGCTTAGGTGATTCTCTTGCCTCACCCTCTCAAGTCGCTGGAACTACAGGCAACCACCATAACATCCGGCTATTTTTTTGTTGTAGTTGTCATTGTTGTTTAATAGGCCTATGCCAGGTTTGAACCCGTCAGCCCCAGGGTATGTGGCCAGTGCCCTAACCACTGAGCTATAGGTGCTAAGCCTAGAGACAGAGTCTTGATATGTTATCCAGGCTGGTTGCAAACTCTTGAGCTCAATCAATCCTCCTGCCCTGGCCTCCAAAAGTGCTGGGATTACAGGAGTTGTTTTAATTCTTGATTTTCTTTTTTACCTCCTCAATTAAGCTACCTATTATTTGAGTGCAGAAACTTGTGCACTCACTTGTGTCTTTCATTTATGAATTCCAGTATCTTTTTTTTTTTTTGTAGATACAGAGTCTCACTTTATCGCCCTTGGTGGAGTGCTGTGGTGTCACACAGCTCACAACAACCTCCAAGTCCTGGGCTTAGGTGATTCTCTTGCCTTAGCCTCCCGAGTAGCTGGGATTACAGGTGCCTGCCACAACACCCAGCTATTTTTCTGTTTTGCAGTTCGGCCAGGCTGGGTTTGAACCCGCCACCCTCGGTATATGGGGCCAGCGCCCTTACCGGCGCCCTACTTGATGAGCCACAGGCGCCGCCCTAATTCCAGTATCTTATATAAAGCCAACTACTTTGCAAATGCTCATGAAATGTTAATTGCAGAGAATTCAAAATAGGGCAGGTGGACTTAATACTCATTTATCATGGAACCAAAAATTAGAATAAAAGAGCAGGACATAGCTGGCTGTACCTTCAGAAAAGGAGCGGAAACCTTCCAAACTCCTAGTCTCTCTGGTCAATAAACCAGACTTCAGTTGCATTCTCTACCAGCTTTACATAGGACATGAGTTAATGAGGCCAGTTATCTACCTAGAATTCATGTAATGGCTCAAAATGGGGAAACTACTTTCATTCCTATAAGTTTTACACTACTCTTGTCTAGGAAGATTCCATGGGCTGATGAATTATTGCTTAGTGACTTCTCTTGAGTAGAATAAAAAAAACTTAAAACACCAATATACTGTTTTAATTAGGTAGGAAAAATAATTAAACCCTTATTTAGAATTATTCAACCTGACAAATGTTCCTCATTCTATGACAATGGATTATAAAGTGAAGTTAAAAAATAGATTCCAGGCTTGGCGCCTGTGGTTCAGTGGGCTAAGGTGCCAGCCACGTACACCTGAGCTGGTGGGTTCGAATCCAGCCCGGGCCCACCAAACAAAACAACAATGACGGCGGCAACCAAAAAACGGTCGGGTGTTGTGGCGGGCGCCTGTCGTCCCAGCTACTTGGGAGGTGGAGGCAAGAGACTCACTTGAGCCCAGGAATTGGAGGTTGCTGTGAGCTGTGAATGCCACAGCACTCTATCCAGGGTGACAGCTTGAGGCTCTGTCTCAAAAAAAAAAAACAAAAAACAAAAACAAACAAACAAAAAAATAGATTCCAGATTGGTAGTGCCCCAGAAATAGTTTTGGAAGTACAGAAGATAACATGGTAAAGAGAACCGTTTGAAACTTGCCAGAGGAGAGCACAAAGCACACATAAAAAAATGATTACAAACCCCAAAGGTCTGGAAGCAAAGGGGCACACTGCCTCCAGCCTATTTGCTAGAGTTGCCACATAGACAAGCTCCCATGAAAGCAGCAATCCTTTATCATCCAATTATTTACCAAATGTACTTTAATTAGTTTGTAGAGCTGGCTATAAAACAAAACCAGTTGATTAACTGTTCCCTTTATGTATATTAATGGCTGGAGTGAAAGATATGCAAAATGTTTGTATGTTTCTGTCATTTTTTTCCTATGGAGATGCTAGATCTGAAGGAATAACAATTTAGACTAAATGGGAAAAGGCTACTGATCTTGGTTTATAAATGTAGGTCAAATCCTATTACTACAGATATCAATTCAATGAAAAATCTGTCTAATTAAATTATTCCCAAGGTTTAGCTAATGACCCATTTACTTTAAGATATATTAAATAAATACTAAATAAGCACTACAATTAGGACATTTTCTACTATTTTTTTCTTTGAATTTATCCAGTATTGAGAAAGGATATATATATATATATATACATATATTTATTTTGTATTTATTATTATATATTTTAGTGTCAAGGTCTCACTATGTGACCCAGGCTGGTCTCAAACTCCTGGCCTCAAGTGATCCTCTCACCTTAGCCTCCCAAAGTGCTGGGATTTAGGCATGAGCTATCACACTAAGCCCAAAAATACTTCTTTGATTATCAAATAATAATTTGAGAATACTGACCAAAAATTACTTGTCTCTTGCTTTCAGGACAATTAAAAAATGCTAAACCATCTAAAAGGACTAGTTTCTAATTTATAGAATTTATAAACTTTAGAGCCAATAATATCATAGTGATTAAAAAGCAAGAACTAAAGGTATCTACTATATCTGCAGTTCAGAATTTTTTTTTTTTTTTTGAGATAGAGTCTAACTTTGTCACCCTCAGTAGAGTGCCATGGCATCGTAGCTTACAGCAACCTCCAACTTGTGCTCAAGCGATCCTCGTGCCTCAGTTTTTCTATTTTCAGTAGAGAGAAGATCTTGCTTTTGCTCAGGCTGGTCTCAAACTCCTGAGCTCAGGCAATCCACCCCCTCAGCCTCCCAGAGTACTAGGATTACAGGAGTGAGCCACCATGCCTGGCCCAAGCTTAGATTTTCTTAACAATCACGGGTTAACTGAGTACAGATACACTAATCTATGTAATATGAGAAGTATCAGATGCTGCTGGGGATTTAGAAATAAAAGTATATGATAAAATAGTTTCAGTTTTCTAGTCACCGAAAAATCATCCTGCATTTTTCTCAAGTTAAAAATAATAACCTGCTTGAGTTACAGTTTTTATAATAGTTGCCCTTATTACTTCTTGAATGTTTAATAAAAGGCAAGGTGTTCAAAACATTCTCTCTGTGTAGATAGCCATTATTTTAAAATTCTTAAAAAAATTTTTTTTTGAGAGCATTTTCCTTATATGGAAGCACTCAATATTCAGCCCCTTTAACAACACTAAAAAAGAATCAAATTTTAAATGTTAGCTCAAAATTTTAAGAATATTGGATCAGGTGCTGTACCTCTTTAACTCTATACCATCTCTAGAAGAAAATTATATGTATGTAAATCACAGCAGTTTGGGTGGATGAGGAAAGTGAGAGGGCTGTCCTGACTGACTTTAACTCTGAAATTACAGAGAAACTTCCTAGTATCTTTATTGTAAAGATCCAGGCATCTCTACCTTTAAGAGAAAAATCATTCTGCATTTGTTTTCTCAGGCTCTGTGAGGTCCAATGTCCCAGACAGTGTGACTGGAATTTGAGAAACAGGCACTGGACATGGCCAGTCAATTTCCCTGGTGTATAGACACAACTTTCCTCCTTCCTGCAATTTTGGTTTCCTATAACCCTAACATGGATAAATTTTGGTCTCTCAGAGCTACCTAACTTTTAAACTATCATCTTTACCCCCAGCATGTTAACCTTGACTTCAAATATATTTGATACATATACCAGTGTTGTTGATGAATATGGGTGCTGGGGTCAGAGAGGCCTGAGCTTGAATTAAGAGTCTGCTACTGGACAAACTATTCGTCTTTTATATATCTTAGTTTCCTTATAAATAAAATGAGTATAATACCCATGAACACCCACTTTTCTTTTTTTCTTTTTAGAGCTTGGGCTCAAGTGATCCTCTTGCCTCAGCCTCCTGAGTAGCTGGGACTATAGGCACCTGCCACAACACCTGACTATTTTTAGAGATGGGGTCTTTCTCTTGCTCAGGCTGGTCTCGAACCCAGAAGCTCTGATAGTCCACACACCTCAGCCTCCCCAAGTGCTAGGATTACAGGCGTGAGCTACCAAGCCCGGCCTTAACACCCACTTTTCAAAGTGGTTGAGGATCCATAAGTTACAACCAGGCATCAAGAAGGTATATGAACACAGGAACAATATCCAAAAACCAGTTTTTTTTTTTTTTTTTGAGACAGAGCCTTAAGCTATCACTCTGGATAGAGTGCCATAGCATCACAGCTCACAGAAACCTCCAATTTTTTTTTTTTTTTTTTTTTTGTAGAGACAGAGTCTCACTTTATTGCCCTCAGTAGAGTGCTGTGTAGTCACAGCTCACAGCAACCTCCAGCTCTTGGGCTTAGGCGATTCTGTTGCCTTAGCCCCCGGAGTAGCTGGGACTACAGGCGCCTGCCACAACGCCCGGCTATTTTTTGAGGCAGTTTGGCCGGGGCCGGGTTTGAACCCACCACCCTCGGTATATGGGGCCGGCGCCCTACTCGCTGAGCCACAGGCGCCACCTGCAACCTCCAATTCTTGGGCTCAAGTGAGTCTCTTGCCTCTGCCTCCCAAGTAGCTGAGACTACAGGCGCCCGCCACAACGCCCGGCCCTTTTTTGGTTGCAGCCGTCACTGTTGTTTGGCGGGCCCGGGCTGGATTCGAACCAGCCAGCTTAGGTGTACGTGGCTGGCGCCTTAGCCTGTTGAGCCATAGGTGCTGAGCCAAAACCAGTTGTTAAAGAGCACCCCAAACCAGTTTTTAAAGCATACCCTAATTAGCTGAACATGAGAGAAAAGGAACTAGGCTAGGGGAATCTTAGGAGATTAGTCTTACAACTAGTCCAAAATGTCAGCAGCCTCTAAATTAGTCTTGCATATCTTTCATTCTCACCAACATTAAACATATTAGTAAAATAATGGAACATGAATGGTATATGAAAGTCAACATTCTTTATAGCACAGTCTCAAACCATTTGGGCACTCAAAGTTGTTTACAGTAAGCTGATACTATTGTGGAAATACACAGCCACAGACCATAAATTGGGAAGTAGTTTAAACCATCTTATTAAACCATCCATATTTGGTTTCCTATAATTCAAATTCTCAAATTTTCTCTATGACCTCTGTGTAAAAGACAGGGATGAGAGGTGGTAGAATTAGGACAGGAAGGGCAGATGGCAGCTGTTAGGAGTAACAGAAGAAGAAGGTAGTACCTATCACTAAGGAAGAAATGGAAAAACAGAAAGGGAAAAGGAGACATAGTCACTAAACAGATATTTGTTGATGGCTCACCACACTGCTCTGGGAACTATGGTTATGATGGTGAACAGACATTAACGATGGATACTAAACAACTAAAGATACTGTTAAGTATGACAAGCGGGAAGGAAGGAAAGGGAAACACTAACTGAACTGTTCAGTTTTGTGGACCTCAGTTGGTGCCACCAAAAAATACTCAACAGCTCCTGTGGAGAAAGTATTTTATGGTCCTTGTAAAAGAAAGGTACCAGCCTACATGTAGAAAAGTACTCCTGGAACGCAATGATAGGACATATACTATATTGGATTCTCTCTTAGTCCTCTAACAAAAAGTAACTTATGAATGGAACAACATAACATTCTTTTGGTATTCTGGAAACTAAACATCCCTGGCTGAGGTCCCAGACCAACATGCCATATACCAAATTCCACTACATGGTAATTTACTCTGTGAGAAAGACATTGAAAGTGGATACAAAATAACTGAAAAAAAAATTACACTATTCAGGCTTCTTGTAGATTTTCTCCACATAGTTCCCCAAATAAGGAAGCTATGACTGTCCCTCTTTTTTACTCTGTATATATGGTATAGCATAACCTAGTTCCCTAAGAAGGAAATGCTATATTGCCTACTACCTAATATGCCAATCAGGGTTTCTCGCTGCTTGCCATTGGTAGTAGTTCTTGCTTTTGTTAGTGTCCTGGAGAGGAAGCCACTACATTAGAGTAAGGGCCCATGTGTAAATTGTTTCAACAAAGACATCGACTAGAGAAAATGGAGAAAAGCCTTAAATGGTTCTATGAACAACTTCATAAACACCCATACAGCTGGTTGTCAATGGCCAGGAGTTATTTCTATCACTGTTAAGCACAAATTTCCTGATGGTATTTGGTGACTGAGAAATAAGGTTCCAAGCGTACATAACTCCTTACTCATTTGGGTTTTTCTCACTATCACTCAGTGACAGACATGCAAAACAGGCAAAGGCATACTCTATCTCATGTACGTGCATATACAAATATATACACAGAACTTGCACATAACTGAAGCTTAATGTATATATAGTTTCATGGCCATATGGAAGCTTGTTCTCTTCAAACATAGTATTAATCCATAAAACATAGGAAAGGCAACAACTAAATATAGCTGCAGAAATTAGGAAAAGCCTTGTAAGATATAATGATAAGGACTTTAAAATCTTACTGTTAAAGCAGTTTACAACTGACAGTTAAAAGCTAAAAGATCGAAATTGTAGTCTGACATATTTAAGTCTGCTTTCACTTAAGGTTATGTTAAGTATTATGATCTATAACCTTTTGCAGAGAAACTAATGGGGTCTTTACTTGTGAATTTTCTTTCCCCCCGATTCTCATCTGTTTTGAAATTCCTTTGCTTTAAATCTAATCCCCCAAATTATATATACACATTCTCCACCTTTGACACAGCTACGAACATATGTAAATAAAAAATGCCGCTTACTCGGAGTGTCTTGGCAGTCGGGGAGGGAGATGCTGGGGGAGAATCAGACTGAGATTTCCTATTCCGAGTGAATTCTTTACTTCGGGTATATAAAGAGGACATGGTTCCTCAGGATGCAGATACTCAACCACTGGATTCTTCACACAAAGCTGGGAATTTGCCCTGTAAGGTTACCCTCACAGAATCTCTCCTTTTGAGTTGATGCAAGATGACTTTGTATAGAACTAAATAAAGGATAAAAGCAACCCTGTAAATTATAGTCTTGAGCTCTAAACCAGTCCCCAGTTACACAGAGTCTGAGAGGCGTGTTCCATCAATATTTTCAATTCAGCTCCAACCACAAGTGCTCAGGACTGGAAGCTTACCGTACAGCGTACTGGGCTGAGCAACACCTTGGGCGTCTAGATTGAGTCCTTGATTCTTCCCAAAGGACACTTCTTATTGAGGCTTGCTCTCCAAAAAAACCTGAATCTAGGTTTCTGACGACACCAGATTAAATCCCAGAGGAAAGACGACCTTGGATCCTGCTGCAGATGAGTCTGGGAGCAACTAGTCACTTTATCCAGAGGGAAGAAACAGAAATCCCCTGGAAATCATGCTGTCTTCCCTTAGCTTGATTTCACTGGGTTGTAAGGAATTTGGAACTGCTGTGATAAATTCAGGTTAAACAATTTAAAAAAAACAAAAAATATAAATAAGGAACCGACAATTTATGAGAAGGAAGCAGTCTGTGGAAGTCAAGTTTCTCTAAGTCCTCCCAGACGAAGCTGCTTTTACATATAAACACTCACAGTCATACACACATCTTTTCCCCTCCCCTCTTCTATTTTCTGACATTCCAAATCCTTATTCGCTCAGCGAGGAATGCTGGAGAGGAGCCAAGGGCAAAGATTCACTTTCAACTCAGAATTCGAGTTGCCACTTGTAGGAGGAAAAGAAAGCCTGTAGGCTTCTAGAAATAAAAGGCGGCTCTTTGGGGGCATGGTCAGGGGTAAACCCCATCAAACTTCCAGTATCCACTCCCTCAGAATAGGCAGCAGTCTCCAAGACTGGTTTCTCTGAACACCATGAGAACAGAGATTTTTTTCAACTTCTGGATCTCTTCAGTAACAAGTCCAGACTGAAAGATTGATCAAAGCACCTCCAGGCCTTTTATGTTCAATTTGCATGAGATCTCATTCCTAGAAGCCAAATTTCAGTTTCAGGAAACTGAAATTTTGGCCCATTGCAAAGGAAGCTTTTTGTGCCTTAGAGACCTTACTGGCTGAGTCTCTAAGTATAAAGCTTACTAGAATTTCCTAAGATGCCATAATCAGGGAATAAGAAAATAGGAAAGGGGAATAAAGGTGAGGAGAAAGAAAGAAGGGTCAGAAAGGAAGAGAGAAAACAGACAACAATGGAACGGCAAGACTACAGGTTTCAGTAGTGCAGGCAAAATTAAGAGCTAAAAAGAAAGGAATTTCTCTGGATGGTATTGAAGGACCTTGGACTTGACTTTAAAGAAACATCTCAAATTTAATTTTTTGTATTCTGAGGTCATCACTACACCATCTGACATTTCCTGGCCAAATGCTTTCTAAGCCAGTTGGTTTATCTTCAAAGTAACAATTCACTTCTCTCTGGGTTCTTGTCTATGGTGCCTTCCCTTTTTCCCTATGAAATTTTTACTTTTCCCTTCAAGTCTTCCCAACATTCTACTCTTCTTCCTCTACTTGTCTTGATATTTTAATTTTATAACCGATTTTGTGAAATTAAACCAATGGACGTGATAAAGTACCTGGGAGTCGGTCTGAGAAATATAGATTGCTAAATGTTTATAAAAGGGTCCTGATTTATTCCCAATATATATTTTAAAAAGTCCTTAAGAGGACTGATCAATTTTATCACAAACTGGAATTACATGAACTAAGAGGCCAATACTTATATAGGGAATTCAGAGCTATAAATCCTATATGCAGATAGAGTTTATATCGTTAATCCTATCTGGTAAGAGTGAGTCTCTATTAGATGTCTTAACCTAAAGAAATTATTAATGCAAACCTAAATACTAATATTTCCAAGGCAAGCATGATTGGCTAGGGAAGGATTAGTGATACCTTCCCATATGTTGAATGGAAGCCACCAGGTTATATTGTTCCCTAAAGGAATGGCAAGAACAAATCTGGTCAGACACAGTTTCTTGACCTGTTTCTGTAAGGTGCATATAGTGACTTCACACTCACTGGCAACTGGGGAGGGAATGTAAACCTCTTTTACTCTGAACTGGTCTCTGTTTCTTTTTCTTTTTACTTAAGTCCATTTCTAGGGAAGTATTAACCCTGATAAACTTTTTTTTTTTAATATCTGTATTAACATACGTTACCTCACCTGAGTCATTCAACCATGCTGAAAAGCACATTACTATATAGTCATGTACTACATAACTGACACTTCAGTCAATTACAGATCATTTATCTATATGACAGTGGTCCCATTAGATTATGATGAAGCTGAAAAGTTCCTATGACCTAGTATCTATTATACTTTATTTTAATTAATTATTTATTTATTTTGAGACAGAGTCTCAAGCTGCCGCCCTGGGTAGAGTGCCGTGGTGTTCAGCTCACAGTCACCTCACGCTCTTAGGCTTAAGCAATTCTCTTGCCTTAGCCACCCAAGTAGCTGGGATTACAGGCGCCTGCCACAACATCTGGCTATTTTTTGGTTGTAATTGTCATTATTGTTTGTCAGGCCCAGGCTAGATTCAAACCTGCCAGCTTCAGTATATGTGGCTGGCACTTGAGCCACTGAACTACAGGTGCCAAGCCTATTTATTTATTTTTTGAGACAGTCTCACTTTGTCACCCTCAACAGAGTGCTGTGCTGTCTTAGCTCACAGCAACTCAAACTCTTGGGCTCAAGCCATCCTCTTGCCTTAGCCACCCAAGTAGCTGGGACTACAGGTACTTGCCACAATGCCCGGCTATTGTTTAGAAATGGGGTCTCGCTCTTGCTCACACTGGTCTCAAACTCCTAAGCTCAGGCAATCCACCTGCTTCGGTCTCTCAAGCACTGGGATTACAGTGAGCCAATGCGCCCAGCCTTAATCATCATTTTAGAGTGTATTTCTACTTACTAAAAAGATTAATGGTAAAACAACCTCACTTGTTCTGCTGCTTTAGCCAAAAAAAAAAAAAAAAAAAAAAGAGAAAATAACAAGAAACAAACAACAACAAAACAGCCTCACTTATGTCCTTCAGAAGATATTCCAGAAGACAGTATTGTTATCATAGGAAGTGACAGCTCCATGCAAGTTATTGCCATGGAAGACCTCTCACTAGGATAAGATGCAAAGGTGAAAGAAAGTAATATTGATAATCCTGATGTTGTGCAGGCTTAGGCTAATATATGTTTGTGTGTGTGTCTTAGTTTTTAACAAAAAAGTTTAAAAAGTAATGAAAAAAATTTTAAAATAGAAAAAAGCTTATAGAGTAAGAATAAAAAGAAAATTTTTGTACAGCTGTACAACATGTTTGTGTTTTAAGCTAAGTGTTATTACTAAAAAATCAAAAGTTAATTAAGGCTTGGTATGGTGGCTTACTCTTAGCACTTTGGGAGGCTGCAGTGGGAGGGTCATTTGAAGCCAGGAGTCTGAGACAAGCCTGAGTAAGAGCAAAATTTCATCTCTACAAAAAAGACAAAAATTATCCAGGTATGGTGGCATGCACCTGGAGTTCTAGCTACTTGGGAGGCTGAGGCAGGATGATCACTGGAGCCCAGGAATTTGAGGTTACACTGAGCTTTGATGACATCACTGCATTCTAGCTGAGGCAATACAGTGAGACTCTGTCTAAAAAAACAAAAAGTTTATAGAGTAAAAAAGTTACAGTAAGCTACAGATCATTATTGACAAAAGACTTTTCTTTAAAACTGTAGTTTAGCCTAAGTGTATAGTGTTTATAAAGTCTACAGTAGTATACAGTAATATCTAGGCCTTCACACTTACTCACCACTAGTGCACTGAATCACCCAGAGCAACCTCCAGTCCTGCAAGCTCCATTCATGTTAAGTGCCCTACACAGGTATATCATATAGTATTTAACTGTACTTTTTCTATGTTTAGATACAAAATACTTAATATTGTTACAACTGCCTAGCAGGGTGTCCCACCTGTAGCCCAGATTGGCTGAGGACTATTTTCCTTATCTCTGTGTTGGTTATCATGAAAAGTATATATGGACCTTTTCTTCTGTCCATCAAGTTTATTAGTGTTTGTGTATTTACTGTGTGGCCCAAGACAACTCTTATTCTTCCAACATGTGGCAGAAAAGAAAAAAAGGTTGGACACCCCTGGACATCATTCAGTATAGTAATATGCTGCTTAGGTTTGTAGTCTAGGAGCAACCATATTGCCTTAGTGTGTAGCAGGTTGTACCCTCTAGGGTAGGGTAAGTACACTCTATAAAGTTTACATAAGGACAAAATTGACTAATGACACATTTCTCAGAACATATACCTGTTGTAAAGCAACTCATGACTGTTATCTTACACATGAAAAAAGTGAAGTTCTAAAAGGTTAAATGACTTGTCCCAAAGACACACAGCGAGCAAGAGGGGAGCAAAACACAATGGCCTGAAGACTAAGCATTGGTTGATTAAAGTAAAGTAAATGCAGATCTGAAAAGATCCACCCATTTAGATCCTTCAAGAAAATTCTGGGTGGCCAGGTGTAGTAGCTCATGCCTGTAATCCTAGTACTCTGGGAGGCTGAGGTGGGTGGATCGCTTGAGGTCAGGAGTTCTAGACCAGCCTGAGCAAGAGCCAGATCCTGTCTCTAAAAATAGCTGGCTGTTGTGGAGGGCGCCTACTTGGGAGGCTGAGGCAAGAGGATTACTTGAGCCCAAGATTTGAGGTCGCTGTGAGCTATGATGCCACAGTAGTCTACCAAGAGCAACAAAGTGAGACTCTGTCTCAAAAAAAATAAAATTCTAGGTATTTGAGACATCCATAGAACACATCAGATATACAGAAATGGAGGTAATTTCTCCAGAAAGTTGGCTCTCTGCTCTTTATTTATTTGTTCTTTTGTACATTTAATTTTTTACAACCCAGCCAATAAGCATTTGTTCCTTTCTGACTCAAAAGATATTAACTCCCTTGTAAAAATAAGAACTGAATGGAAATATTCTTGGCTACAGTCTTGTGCTTTTCAGTTGTAAGGAGGATCTCGTTTTGGGGTAGTATACATTTCCAGTATCATTCCCAAATTAAGGTTCCAGAGACTAACGTAATCTACATTTTTCTCTATACTGGTCTATCATAAATTATAACCTTAAGGCTTAGGGCATATACACTGTCACCCTTAAAGTTGCTTAATCACACAAATTTCCTGCTCAAAGACAACCAGTATAGAGGAACAGCTAAGAGCAAGAACAAATTACTCTCTTTTTTGCTTCCCCAGGGGAGTTTACCAACTGATGATTCAACCTATTTTTCAAATTAAGGTTTGGTAACCAAAGACCCTAGTAAAGGAATACTTTATAGAGCGAGCTTTGTAAACAGCCACTTATCTAGATAATAATCTATTTCCAATAAGCAGGACAGAATTTTTGGTTCGTCTACAATATTTTATTTCCTCTAGATGAAACAAAAGTTAAAAAGCCAATAAGCTTTTGGGGGTTATTTGTTATAAATATATTAACATTTCCAAGTAGTCAGCTCAACAGAATCTCCAACAAATATAAGAACCATGAAACAAAAGAACTGCACGTGTTTATGGAAATGACACACATGGAATGTGTGAAGCGGCCAATAAAATGCTTCATGCCTTGAATCCTGATCAGTGACTTTCACTGACTCAAATCTCCCAATTGTAGAGAAAAAATGTAATGAATCTTGGAGCAATTTGTAGTTTCCCCCCTTTTTATTTTAGAAAATTAAAAAAAAAAAAAACTGCTGCTCTCTCTTCCTTAGCGCTACCTACAGAAGTGGCAGCCACCTCCTATTTGGGCTCATAGCTGCCCTCAGATCCCTTGTGAGGCCCAGAATTGTCAAAAACAGGACCAAGAAGCTCATCTGGCACCAGGCAGACCAATATGTCAAAAGTAAGCATAACTGTCAGAAACCCAGAGGTACCGACAACAATCAGAGAAGACTCCAGGGCCAGATCTTGAGGCCCAACATTGGTTACAGGAGCAACAAGAAAACAAAGCACATGCTGCCCCACAGTTTCCAGAAGTGCCTTGTTCACAGTGTCAAGGCGCTGGAAATGCTCCTGATGTACAACAAACCTTACTGTGTGGAGAATGCTCACAGCATTTCCTCCAAGAACTGCAAAGCCATTGTGGAAACAGCAGCGCAGCTGGCCATCAGAATCACCTTTCCTAATACCAGGCTGCACAGCAAAGAAAAGGAATAGATAGTACATGTGCACATTTTATCTGTGTTTAAATAAAACCATAAAAACTGAAAAAAAAATTAAATCACATGGCTTAAGAGTAATAATGTTTAGTAAAATGCCTCCTTGTGATGATTCTCAAAGCAACCAATATGCCACCATGCTTATATGTGTTTTGGGAAGGGTATGGATTTGTAGTCAGATATCCTAGATTGAAATTCAAACCCCTGCTTAACTAACTGATATGAAATGGTATATACATATATGTATGTATATATATATTCATCTAAAACAGTGCCTAGCATGTAGTCATGCTCGATACATGGCTGTTACCATGAAAAGTGCTCGGTCAATTGGCACATGAATTTATAAAATATGCGTAAAAGACTCTAAATGAAAATCTGAAAATCTTAAATATCAGTTTTTATATTCTATGTGCTTACTGTGGTTATGTAACAAAAGGGAACTAAAAGGGATGTCAGAATCTCATTTTCAAATGCTTTAAGGAAAAAACCTGCGTCTCTACCAGTCTTCTTCCTTCTCTCCTCCCAATGTTCCTTATTTCTTGAAAGGCAAAGCCCTGGCATAAGGGAAGGGTACAATGGTGAGGCAGAAGCTTGGTCTAGTTAAGGGACTAGTTTACACAGGGAGAACTAACAAATAAGTTAACACACTGATGATGCAACGAAGTTTCTTATTGTTGGAGAAGGTGGGTATAAATACCAAAAAAAAGTGGGGGGGGGGGAGCTAGAATGAACCTTGTGGTGTTATGCAAGAATCGAAGATATCAGTATGAACTCCCTGATTTTCCATACCGATAAAAAACTCAACATGTAAATGTATGTGTATATGTGAGTAAATGTATCTACATACGTATTACATTTATGTATGTATATCTGCCTATGGAGAGGGCCTGGGAAGAGAAGCACCCCAGTAACATGTAGCACACCTAGTGCCCAGATCATTGTTTCTAAATACCACTTTTCTCTAAAAGAAACACAGCTCCTTGGAGAAATGGTTAATTCCAAAGCTGAAGCAGGGACAGTAAACAAGCCTGGGTCTCAGCACTGAAGGTAAGAAAGGTAAGAAAACACTTAAAACAATGCTTAAATGACATGACAAAAGGACACAGAAGCCTGCTTAGAAAGCCAAATCTGGGACAGTATGAGCATCAAAATAGTGATAGCAGTAAATTGTAATCTACTGAATAAAAGAGGAAGTACGCCTTGATATAAATGAATGAAAAATGGAGAGAAGGTTCTTCCTTACAGTAGAACGCCTACTAATAAATGTAGATATAATGATTAGAAAAGTCATCATTTGGCAACAAGCATCATAAAATCAATCTAAGAGGAGCACGGCCATTTGGAATTCTTCTATGCCGTAAGCTCCCACGTGGTGAATAAAGCCATTCCTCTTATAAACGTGGTGTTTGGTGCTCTTTCTCTCCTTTGGGCCTTGTCTTCCTGCAACATTTTTGGTTCCCTAACCAGGACGTGAGCTCACCCTTGGAGAGAACATGTACCTGGTAGCTGCCACCAATCCTCTGGACAACCAAGTGGGGGCCCCTGATCGGCCTGGGCCATGTGAACCACTGAGCGCGCCGGGGAGGCAGTTTGGCCTCCCTGTGTAGACGCCTTGGCTGGGCTGAGAAAGGACCCTGTCAGTGGGTCTTCAAAGAGTCAAACACCAGGAGGAACTGGCATGCAGGAACAGGTAACGACAAGGGCAGACGTCTAAGACAAGGTATGATCGATCTTGGGGTCCCACTATAGTTGTAGTGGAAGGAGGAGCCTGATCAACTCCTTGGGCATTAGATTGCCAGCAGGTCTGTTGAGAGGTGTGTGAGAGTGTGTGGATGTGGTGTGACTGAGAGAACTCTGAGGGTGGGGTTGGACCTCCCTTCACAGGGCCTAGGGGAGTGTTGGTTTGCCTCCTATGGCTACGTGGCAGCTTGTGTGGGAAATCGAGGCTGCCTAGGTTAAGAAACAGGGTGGAAATGTATGCATGTGAGTGCTTGGAGAATGACTGAGATGGGTAACAATAGGTGGGGTTTACCCCCCGCCCCCAATTCATGGGGTGAAACGAATGTGTGAGTACGCCCTTCTTCCCTGCTCCAACTTTGTCCGCTGGCTATTCAGAGAGAAACTGGAAGTTCTAGGTTTTCCGATTTGTCTTTGGTGGCGGCCACGTGGCCATGTGGGTCTTGGGGGAAAATGAAAAGACATTAGAAAAGATGTTGTTGTAGTTTTGTTACTGGAATTTCTTCAGTGAGTCTTTGGTCTTAGGAATTTGAGAATTGAGCCCGCAGGCCACAGATCAGTGATAAAATGGCATTTTGTTGGACTGAGGGGCGTGCAGAGGGAGTGGAGAGTGCCAGAGCTATTGGCAGAGGGGCCGAACCTTGGAAAGCATTGCAGTTTGGGCAGTCTGGTGAGCCCTGGATGGCACTTGAAAATCTAGGGGAGAGTGTGAATCTCGTGCTGGACGAGGTTGTACCCATATAAGCAACAGGTCTCCAAGGTGAACAGCCTCTGGAAGGGGGGAGGCAGTGCAGGTCAGAGGTTTCCTGCATAAGTCCTTTGTCTAGGGGTGAATAATTGGCCACGAGAGATATTTTGGCCAGGACTTGGTAGACAGAAAAATACCTTTACAAACTGAATGGGTGTTCTAGCAAATGAATGAATGCAGCCCCTCACCTTGGACAAGGTTATTAGGTCTTTGCTGTAGTTTTTGTCTGGGGAAGGGATTGGGGTGTGTGCTCCTTAGTCAGGGTGGAGCCATCCAAAATGTTTGGGACTGCTTTGTTCATGGCCTTGCTAGGGCTCACAGAGTTGCCCTGAGTGGGAAAATCCTGTATCAATGTTATAGCTCATAAAATGTCTCTCATTTGTAAAATGTAATAATTTGGTTGTTTAAATTGTTGGGGAAACTGAGTCTGTCAAAGGATAAGATTCTTGCCTTTTAAACCTTCTAATTATCAGTTTGGCTGAGTGAATGGGTGACTTCATGGTAAACTGGGATCCTGTTTTGTAGAAAGTGAGTTTTTGAGAGTAAGAGAAATTAGACAGAAAGGAGAATGGCACTGTGTAAAGAAAGAATCTTGTGTGATAAATTTTGTCCTGAATCAGAATGGTGGTATAAGAAAGTGAAAGGCAGGGCAAAAGTTAAAGAAAGTTTAGAATGTTTGTAGATTGTCTATGCAGGTCATAAAGGGAATTTGTGAAAGAATTTATATGTGATCCACTTGACTATGTATGTCCTTTAAAATCTTTGCATGTAATCTTATTTGAGCCAAGGTTTAAGGCCTTTGATATTTGACAAACCTTCCAAAATCAAAACTCTAAATTTGGGGCTTAGCGCCCATTGTGCAGTGGTTGCAGTGCTGGCCACATGCGCCGAGGCTGGCGGGTTCAAGGTTCGAGGTTGCTCCGGCCAATAGAAAAAAAACCAAAAAGCACAACTCTAAATTTGGTCTTCTTGAAGTATTAAGACCACTGAAAATCATAAGAAAACAAATTAAACTTATTTGACTTACTAAAAATATATAGGAAACATTGTCAAATATGAAATGGTGATTAATTTTGTATGGGTTATGAATATGTATATATATATGTTCTAATATTATAAAGCATTGGTCTGTCCTAATGTATAAGACATTGGTCTTATCCTGACATATATTGTTAGTAGTAATTTTAATTCATCTAAAAAGAAAGTTTTTTTTAATGTAACTGGCTGAATCCAAAGTTTAACCAAAAAAATAAAAAGAAATATTAAGAGAGGCTGATAAATTCTCTCGAAATCAAATTCCTGATGTCTTTGGAAATCGAATACCTTCGGACTAAAAGCAGATTTTTAGAACTTTCATTGGAAAGTTAACATGTCTATAAATATTGCTAACCTAACTTCAAACAGAACAGAAATCAGTTACGTGGAACTGGGCTACTATGCAATGGCTTTTTTGTGTGAAATATTATTGATTCTGTCTGTGTTCTGTTTTTCAGAAGTCAAGAAAATAATTTTCTGTCTTCTGAGCTATTTGTAGCTCTTCAAGCAATGTATGTACTTATGAGAATTTGAAACATGTATTTTTCTCTCTCCTTGATCTCTCCAGAATTTGAAAGCCATTTGTAAGTATTCTTAATTTCTGACAATACAGTTATTTGTATAAGTTCAATAAGAATCTGTTTTGTTCTATAGGACGTATTCTTAATTTCTGACAATACAGTTACATGCATAAGTTCAATAAGAATCTGTTTTGTTCTATAGGACGTGATAAAGACGCTGGTTATTTTACCAAGGCTTTGGCTGGAATAGCATTTCCAGAGGTGTCCAAACTGCGTTAAGGAATTCAGGTTGACTTTATAAGGCCAATAAGGAAAGTCCTTTGGAAAACTGGCCAGATACCCATCAGTAACATTTCCTGATCTGTGGTAAGTAACGAAGGTCGCTTGCTGATGGGTCCAGGATTTGAAAATGTGCTTGGGGAACCTCAAGAGAAGAGGAATTTACCCAATGCACATACGGGTATCTAGTAGCACAGATGAAACCTGGGCTTATGGAAGGCTTTCAAGAAAGTCCAGCCTGAGATTCCTTATAAAAGGTTCCAGCAAAGCCAATTTTGAAGGAAAGGAGAGCCTAGATGGCTATTAATTATTCTTACTGCACTTTATGTAAATAATAAAATCAATCTAAGAAAGGAATATTAATTTATGCCAAAAAGTAGTGAGTAAAAGTAGGCAAGGAACTGAATTTCACATAATCTTAGAGTATCACCTCATAAAATACTGGGGAATATATATCATTGGCCTACTATCTTCAAAAATATCAACGTTGTAAAAGTCAAGGAAAGATTGACTAGAGAGACAGAAATTGGGTATAAATTGGGGCTCTAGATGGGCTCTTTTTGCTACAAAGAAATTTATTGGGACGACTGGTGAAACTTGAATGTGGTCTCTAGGTGAAAGGTGTACAGGAATTCCTTGCTCTATTCTTGAAATATCTTTGTAACTTTAAATTGTTCTTTAAAAAATAAATCATAGTTTTTTCTTCTCATCAGAGTGAGAAAGAGGGACAAAGAGGTGATTTTTCTTTTTTTTTTAATTCCAGAGAACTGGAATAAAAAACACAGCCTGTACTTATAGAACACTGTAAGATTATATGTTGACCAAAGAATTCCCACTGATAGCAGGAAATCACTTGGGCTGAAGGTACAATGACTTTCAACTGAGACTCATTAGTAGGTCATGAATCAGTTTAGTGGTCAAGACAGATGAATAAAAAGTAAAATAACAAAATGCTGGAATGCATTACTCATAGCAAAGTATGTTTTCATGAAACTACTCCTTTAGTTATACATAATATGTTTGTATTTATACTGGGTGACAGTATAAAATATATTTCTTACTATGGGTCACAGTCAAAAGTTTGAAAGCTAATAGTATAAAGATGTTTAGAAGAACAAAGAGTTAGTACAAGTCCTTTGCCCTTGTGAGAAGAACAAGATAGTTTCCACTCTGGCATGATAAAAGAATAGTCATCTCATCCCAGAGCTGTGAAACTGGCAAAGGATACATGCTTTGAACTAAATGTGACCAAATGTTATACTATTTGATCAGTAAAAATCTGAAAATGCTATAAAAAAATCACTACTGATTAAATAAACCTAGGGATGTAGTGGACAAACACCACCAGAACCCAGATGAGAATGATTTTTTATTATGCTTGATATATTAAATAATTTCAAGGATCATCTCTAGTGTCACGATTTTACCATGCAAACATCTAGAATACCCAAATGCATCCTACAAATATCTTATGTGGTCTATGGCATGAATGGAGATTCCTCAAATATCACCAAAGAGCTTTAACTAAAAGAACAAGTACTTTATTATCATATCAAAAAAGAATGTTGTTGAAATTCCAACTCATTTTTTCCTAAATAAAGAATAAGGTTCCCCTTTCCCCCTAGCAACAACAATTCAACAGTGTTAATTACCATATGAAGAAAGATGGTGGCAGCTGCCTCTGTCTTTAGAATTTGTAAGCATATGACATTTTGGGCATCCCACGTGATATAATTATTAATTTTATAGAACAAGCATCTTCATTATTCTGTTTGCTGTATTTCTCACTCAACAGAGACTACCAGCCTGCAAAAGAAGTCATGATATTTACTCTGAATAGATCAAAGTAATACAAATTTTTTTCTTAAACCTTCATTTAATAAAGATTGAGTAGAGCATAGATTAAGAGTATGTAGAGGAAGAGAGAACATGAAGGTATAGTGAAGCTAGACAAAGTATCATTTGCTCTTTGGTTCAGGGCCAAATTATTTAATTCCTGAGGGTAGAATATACAAATATAAATGTGTAGAATAAACAAATACAAATGTGAATTAGACTGACAAACCTGTATATCAACTGTAGACAACTGTTAAAACTAATCTTCATTACTTTATTAGCTTGTAAAACTAGAGGCTTTATTTATTATGCTACAGTTCTTACAAAATCTTAATCTCTTGGAATTGGTTACTGTTAAAACTTTTTTTGTGAGATAGAATCTCACTTTATTACTCTCGGTACAGTGCCACAGCAACCTCAAACTCTTAGGCTCAGGCGATTTTCTTGCCTTAGCCTCAACCTCCAAGTAGCTGGGACTACAGGGGCCTAGCACAACACCCGGCTATTTTTTTAGAGATGGGGTCTTGCACTTGCTCAGGCTGGTCTAGAACCTGTGAGCTCAGGCAATCCACCTGACTCAGCTCCCCGGAGTGCTGTGATTACAGGTATGAGCCACTATGCTCGGCCTGGTTACTGTTAAAATTAATCTGAGAGTAGCTTCATAATCTCACATAGGTCCTTTCTATACCTTTCAAGTACTTTTATGATAAAAACAAGAATAGGACAGCAGAATAAAATTCTGGAGTGCCCCTGGTTAAGGGGATCAGAAAAGAGCTTCCCCATAAGCATTTTGTGAAGGTCAGAATTGAGCCTGAGCTATGAGATGGTTAAGTCAATAACGGTGAATGTCTTTTTTGAAGTGTCCTGAAACGTGAAACTTAATCTAGAACTAAAATATGTAAGGTTTTATTTTTGCCCAGTGACAAAAGGACTCTTTATCATCACTTACTTAATCAGATACAGCAAAAGTGTGCAAAAGTTCCTTTTGGAAGGTGAACATGGCTTCCAAACCACAAAATCTTTGAAGGCCCAAAGGAGATCATCAATAGCTTGCTAGACACTACCTAGTCATTCAAAAATTTCTCTGCCTCTTCCTGCAAATCAGTTTTTGTAGCTTTTTTATAAACTGCTGAATAGCCACAATACATGTGTATATAACATTTTAGTTCAAATTTAGGGAAGAAGGTAATGAGTCAAGTATTACCAATAAAGAACTATAGTTTAAAATCTCTGCTCTTTCTTTGGAACTAAGAGTTTGTAATAGAACAATTATTTTCGAGCTTGTTTATGAATGTAAGTTCCAAAGAAAATATTTTAGTTTTCATTATTAACTGATAACTATTAAATTCTTATCCCACATTAATTGGAAGCATCAACTATTAAGTTTTTACTCCATGTAAGGTACTATTAGGGATAGACATTCAAGGCATGATTCCTGTCTTCAAAGAGATTATATATGTTTGTTTGCCAACTAAGACCTACACATTGCTAAAATTAATATCAAGTTCTATCTTCCATATATTTCTATGTAAATAACTGATCTCATATTAAACAAATAACTTGCTTTTAAAGGAGACCATCTGTAGCATACAGCCAAGTAAGAGGATAATTAGAACTCGTAACAGCTTCATTTACTATTCTATGCATTTATACTGGTGTTTCATTACTGGTTACCTAGAGGGGTAGAAGGGAGATGAATGAGAAGTTCTGAAGGAAAACAGGCAGTTCTTTGTTACTTACTTACCCTTTCTTTCAATTTTTTCTTTCTTTTTTTTTTAAAGTATTTTATTATTTTACTATTTTTTTTTTTTTTTGGTTGCAGCCATCGTTGTTTGGCGGGCCGGGCTGGATTTGAACCCACCAGCTCAGGTGTACATGGCTGACGTCTTAGCCTGTTGAGCCACAGGCGCCGAGCCTCTTTCAATTTTTTCATCTGAATCTTCTGTTTAATTTGTGTGATGTGAAAACTATCACTTTAGGGGGACTGGGAAGATCAATGATGATAACTTGCATTTAATAATGACTCCTTCACAGATGCTCCTGAGTAAGGAAGACATTAGGAATTTTACCACAGAATCATTTACCCTTGCTTCTCCTTTGAAATGAATCATTTTAAAGTAAAGAATCGGCCTTCATTCCAATATAAGGAAATGCACAGCAGAGAGAAGCTGGGCAATTCTTTCAATTTAAAAAAGAGCTTTTCACATGTGTTCTTTATGAATAAGCAATACAAGCTAAAAATCAGACCAATTAAACATATCCACAAAAGGGTATACATATACTCTGGTGAGTTGTTGCCATTTTGACATACAAGGCAACAACAGAGAGGCAAAACAAGACAGTATCTACAAGTTGCGCAGAACGGAGGTCAACTTTCTTTTTTCTTTTTTAAAGATACAGGGTCTAGCTTCCCAGATTAGAGTGTAGTGGCATGATCATAGCTCACTGTAACTTTGAACTCCTGAAATCAAGTGATCATCCCACCTCAGCCTCATGAGTAGCCAGGATTATAGATTTGTGCTCCTATGCCCGCTAACTAAAAAAATTTTTTTTGTAGAGAAATCTTGTGGTGTTGCCCAGGTTGTTCTCAAACTCCTGGCCTCAAGTGATCCACCCACCTCAGCCTCCCAAAGTGCCAGGATTGTAGGCATGAACTACAATGCCTGGTTTATGATAATTTCTATTAGTCAACAAAATGTTCTTAATCTTGCTTTCACATACTTTATAATGCCCCAGTGTTATTAATGTTTAAATCTCAGAAACTCACTTAAAGAAAGAGGATTATAAGACCCTTTTAAGAAAATCATTGTGTAAACCCATCTTAGAAGTTCATGAGTTTAGTGTTCTGTAATTGTATCTAAATTTAGCAATAGCTTAAAAAGGCAAACAGTATGACAGTAAGGGGATAAAATAAACAGTAGGGGATAAAATAAAGAAATGAAATTAGATGGGCACACAAGTGTACAGAGGGAAGAAAAAGTCATTTTGAAAATCAAGCAAGGAGGAAGAGGGAAGAGCAAAAATTTCCCTAATAGGTACAATGAACACTACTCAGGTGATGGACGCATTTATTACCCTGACTCAAGCCATGTAACAGAAAGATTTGTATGTATTACCTTAATATTTTGAAATTGAAAAAAAAAAAACTTTAAAAATTAAAGACAAACAGAAGAGGCAAGCTACTTCCTTTTTTTATGAGAACGACTTGTGTAGCTTTTCCCCCTTCACATTTTTTAATAGGCCTCACAGTACAGAAATAGCAGTAAAGGTAGAAAAATCAACTCAGAACCTGAGCAGATGTTTTCAAAGCAATACTTACCACTGGAGCATTTGAAAATATGGGGACACTGGCTATCACAACGATTCGAGGGTGCTACTGGCATCTAGTAGGCCAGGGTGAGGGATGCTGAATGTCCTGCTATGCTGTACACAGACCCGCAGAGTGAAGAATAACCCTGCCAAATGTGTCCAGCACCCTGATCAGGAACAATGCTTGGACTGCTCAGAAGCACTAACAGAGCGAACTAAGTCTTTCTGATTAGCTTAAAAGTAAGAAAATGATTCTATATGGTGTTGTGTGACTGGTTAAATACTAGATAAGTAGCTTACAAGCATCTGATTTATCTCAAACTTTTTCTAAAACCATAACTATTTAGTACAGATAAAAGTTAGGGAGAATTGGAGAGATAGTTTCATGTATACAAATCCCAGATATTTCAGTTGTACAGTTTACTGCACACAAATTGTATCTTAAGAAAGTTGTTTTAAAAACTAGAAGCTATTCAAGAGGCTGATGCAGGAGGATTGCTTGAACCTAGGAGTTTGAGGTTGCTGTGAACTAGGTTGATACCATGGTACTCTGGCCTGGACAACAGCGTGGAACTCTATCTTAAACAAAACAAAACCTCAGGGAGAAAGATGCTGAATTAATTTTAGAATACCTTTTAAAATAAATATGCTTAGTGCACAAATATATTTGTTATAGTTAGAATGTACTTATAATCTGTACGCCAGATGAAGTATATTACCAGCCAGTAGCAACATACCTAAAATTCAGGTGTAAGTGTTTGATAACAATGAGCTTTTTTTTTTTTTTTAGAGACAGAGTCTCACTTTGTCGCCCTCAGTAGAGTGCTGTAGCATCACAGCTCACAGCAATCTCCAGTGGTTGGGCTTAGGCGATTCTCTTGTCTCAGCCTCCCGAGTAGCTGGGACTACAGGTGCCCACCACAACGCCCAGCTGTTTTTTGTTATAGTTTGGCCGGGGCTGGATTTGAACCCACCACCTTCAGTATATGGGGCTGGTGCCCTACTCACTGAGCCACAGGCGCAGCCCAACAATGAGCTTCTTGAAGATTAAATCTATAATTTAAAGTTATAAAATCATATTATTAACTGTGAATAGAAGCCTACAGAAATAAACTATAAACATAGAGGTTCAAAAATTCTATGTGAGTTCAAGAATGGATGGATGGATGGATTTGGGGACAAAGTCTCAAAATTTTTTTTCTATTTTTGTTAAAGACAGGGTCTTGCTTTTCTCAGGCTAGCTGTGAACTGAATTCAAGGGTTCCTCCCACCTCTGCCTCTCCGAGTGCTAGGATTATAGGCATGAGCCACCGCACCTGCCCTTGAGTTCAAATTTTTATTTTATTTTATTTATTTATTTATTTATTTATTTATTTATTTATTTATTTATTTATTTATTTATTTCAAGACAGAGCCTCAAGCTGTCACTCTGGATAGAGTGCCATGGAATCACAGCTCACAGCAACCTCCAATTCCTGGGCTCAAGAGAGTCTCCTGCCTCCACCTCCCAAGTAGCTGGGACTACAGGCACCCGCCACAACGCCTGGCCATTTTTTGGTTGCAGCCCTCATTGTTGTTTGGTGGGTCTGGGCTGGATTCGAACCCGCCAGCTCAGGTGTATGTGGCTGGCACCTTAGCCCGTTGAGCCACAGGCACCAAGCTGAGTTCAAGTTTTTAAATTGTCATCAACTTATGTCTCATATTTTGTTAATTTTCCCTTACACCTATAAATTCGGCAGAATGTTTCATCTGCTAAGGATATTACTAATTACAGAGGTGTTTTTGTTTTTTGAGACAGAGTCTCACTATGTTGCCCTTGGTAGAGTGCTGTAGCATCATAGCTCACAGCAACCTCAAACCCTTGGGCTTAAGCGATTCTCTTGCCTCCCAAGTAGCTGGGACTACAGGTGCCCGCCACAACGCCTGGCTATTTTTTGGTTGCAGTTGTCATTGTTCTTTGGCATGCCCAGACTGGATTTGAATTTGCTAGCTCCAGTGTATGTGGTTGGCTGGCGCTCTAGCTGCTGAGCTACAGGCACTGAACCTCCTTGCAGAGTTTTAAAGAAAAAGACCCTTACAAAGAATTTATATATGGTTTTTCTAGAATAGCGGTTCTCAACCTGTGGGTTGCAACCCCTTTGTAACAATGAAAATACATCACGGCATTAGGAAGGTTGAGAACCACTGATCTAGAACTTTAACTACTTCAACTAGTCTTCATTAATTGTGATTTATAATTGTTCTAGGAATAAAGGCTGCTCTGTTCATTGGGGTTTACTAAGAATACTCCCTCCCTAAACACTAAAAATGTAGTTAGAAACCCAACTATTTTTCTCATAATAAAGTAGCTCTTAGAAGAGTATGTGTATCCTCTTTGCTTTGAAGATAATGTTGACATGTACCGTATAAATATTTGTCCATATGCTTTATTAGTTGTCTATGTGCTATCTACATACACTATATCTCCATACACATGTATTCGCAGTAAAAACACTTTAAAACAATTGAAGGCGGACATGGTGGCTCACACCTGCAATCCCAGTGCTTTGAGAGGTTGAGGCAGGAGGATTGCTTGAGGCCAGATACTCAAGACCAGCCTAGGCATATGGCAAGACCTCCATCTCCAGAAAAAAATAAATAAAATAGTTGAAGGTGAAAGATATCATTATTCTATTAGATTTAGTTTCCAATCCGCTAACTTCCCCTATTCTCAAATTATTTTCTTTTATTTCAACTGAATCATCCAAAAATTCAACTTTTCATATTTATGCCTTTCACATTTCCATTGGAGATCAGTTTGCCTCCTTCACTAGGGTTCCCTCAGGGGAGAGATTTAAGCTTTGATTCTGGCTGGGCCATATGGCTATACTTCTGAAGATGACATGAAAGTTTCTCTCTGTGCCTAAGATTTTAAGTAATACATATAAAATACATATATTAAAAATATATAGGGGCAGTGCCTGTGGTGCAGCTGATAGGGCGCCAGCCCCATATACTGAGGGTGGTGGGATGGAAGTGGAGCTGTCATCTCAGGCAATTTCATATTGTCCACTGCGGGTAAGAACACTTCTCGATGCAGTTTCTCCTCTTCTGGGTTTTTTTCTACTGTCAGCTCAAACAACTTCAGAGAAATGACATCACGATTATCTGAGAGATCCTCAGTGATGGAGGAGGTGCCGAGTAGCAGTCATAGGGCAGATGGACCCCGGGTACCTCAATGCAGTCCCTATACTCATGCTTGCCATCGATGTCTATCATTATCAAATGCTTCTTGACACAGCAAATCACAAGGAAGGTGTTATAATGGAGATTGTGGACAATGGCTGTACAGTGCATCTCCCTCCCCCCCCAGCTCTGTAGGTTGTTTATCCTGCTCGTGATCATACCTGAGGGAGTCATTGTTTACCACTGAGACATAGGGGAATACCTGCTCTTATTGCTTCTCCTCATTGGGGTGTCTATAAATACTAATAGTCCCCCAAATTAGTCCATGTTTTCCAACACAGGACCTAGCTGCATCTGATCCTTTGTATAACAGACTGCCAAGCCATCCCCATGAAGATTCTTCTTCCCTTGTCCATGGGTTTTGGAGTACACCTGCAATTCCCAGTCTCTCAGGAAACATGGACTTGTACAAAATCACCCTGCAGCCACACCAGGGATACTACATTCACTTCTTGCTGCCACACCTCCAGGAAGACAATGTAGCACTCAATTCCACAAGGCACCCTGTTTACTTTGACCATCTGAGGTAGGGTGTATATACTGGGTCACTGCCATGGCACTGTCCATCAGATTCCATAGTGAGGAACCACCTGTGCCTACACTACTCCTGAGCTGACAAATGTTGCTGCCACTGACGCCACCACTCAGAGGGTCCCAGAGTGGCCGACATCTTTCCCACTGCTGTCCACTATTTTTTACTTCTAAGATTTCTAGGTGCTTCTTTTTCACACCTACTGTTCTTATTCCATTACCTGTTATTTTTATTTTTATTTTGTGGAATCTATTTTCTTTTGTGTGTATACTGAGAATTTTAACATATCATTAAACACTCTTCAGATGGTTCTTTTCTCTCAGATATAAACTCTTTCATTTGTGGGTCTCTTGAGTGCTTTTCATGGCCTTAGATTATACTGACTTCTCTGCAATATTTTGAGGGCTTAGTTTTTATGATAATTTTAAAGTGTCAGTGCCTGTATCTTTAGGGCAATTTCAAGTTACCATAGGTTAAATCTGGTAAAGTACATACCAGACTTTAAGTTGAGGCTCTGGGTTATGTTTTCTTCTAGACAGTTTAGTTTGGAATTTTTACCCCCCCCTTCCCCATATATTTGGAGTCCAAGTTCCATCTTGAGAGGGTTCTTATATTTGTTGCTTGCTACTACTAGTCCTTCTTACTTCTCATCAGGACAAGCCCCTTATTTCTGGCTGTACACTACTGGGTTGAGTTAGACTAACCCAGCCCCAATTAGCAGTGTTCTCCTGGGTCCTGGATTTATTTACTGAGTAGATAGGATCCTTGCAAAACACTTTGGTCCCAACTGTCCACATCCACATCCATTCATAGCTCCCTTAGCACATGGCTGTTCTTTTTATCACTGGCTCAAAGATACTTACTTTCTTATTTCTAAATATGACTATTATTTTTAAAAATCTTTAAAAAATATTTACCCATAATTTCTTGGTTATAGAATGAGAGGCATTAATTTCAAGTATATTCATTCTACCATTGTAACCCAGAAGTCCCACTTTTTGAAATAATAGCAGTTCAACACTCCTGACCTCCCTACTCTGTAAACATTAGCATGTATACCCAAAGCTCAAATTCAAAATCCACCATAATAGAAGAAAATTTCCATTATTTGGAATTTGTTTACATTGAAATAAGTAACAGATGTACTAGAAAATCAGAATGAAGGGAAGACGGCTTTAAAAAGGTAAGAAACTGGCGACAGCAACAGACTTTATTATAAACTTCATGTATAAACTCTACCACGTTTTCCATAAATCAAGTAAGACTGACTGAGCAAAAGAAAAGGGTACTTTCCATAGCACCAGGAAGAGACACTACAGCCAGCAGAGTCCTGAAATAAGCCCCAACCTGCACTCTTGTGCCTGGAAGACATTAGCATAGTGGAAAGAATGCTGGACTGGGAATTTGGAACTGTTCTAGTTCATTCCCTACCACTAAGTCATTGTAGACAGCTTCAGTTAAATCATGCCCTCTTTGGGAGCTCCAGGTTTTTCATCTGTAAAGTAAGAGTTGGGCTAGATAACAGCTTCTCATGTACTTTCAGAAATAATTTCCTGTGATCTCAATAGTTTGGTACTTTATAAGTAGGTTGAGTCCTCCATTCTTCAGTTTGCTGAGTAATAACTTGTCAGGTAAAGGAAGAAAACTATTCATTCCTGAAATCAGTCCTCAGATAAAATAGAAGTCAGAATCACCAGATGCATGATTTTGTTTGATCACTATGCTGCAAAGGAACAGGCTGGTACGTGGATGTCTGTGTGGGTGTAGACACAACGTATGTTTTATATAGAAAAGGCAAAATCAACTGAGGCAAAAACAAGAACCCTAAACACAGGTACAAGACACAACAAAGGGTAAGATGTCTTTCCTACGAACATATCGGTTCCTGCTAGCTCAGAAGACCACCCACCAAAAAATATGAATCTCAAACTGACCAGATCAAAGTGTAGATAAAGACAAAACTAAGCAAGCAGCATACAACAAAGTTACAGGATGTGAGAGATCTGACCCTGTCCACTGTAAAATCTGAACAACTAGAAATTGCATGTGAACAAAAATGTAAAGAAAAGAATGAGGAAGAAAAGGTTAAAACTGGAGTTTTACTGAGTAGAAGGAAGAATGGATTAAGAATTTAAAAACTGGGTTGAGGTGGTAAGGAAACTCAAGATTAAATGTCAGAGCTTCTTAGAGCTTTCAATTATGAGTCACAATGAGAATTTACACGAACTGTTTAATTTCACTACAATGCAGCAAAAATCCAGCTATTCAGACTTCACAAGTCTACAGGAGACTCCCTTAGTCCTCACAGGATGGAGAGTTAGCATGTGGCTAGCAATAATCCCAATCTTCAAATAACTTTCTAAAGACATATAGTTTTCTTAAAAAAACAACAAAAAAGCACTTTACCATCTACATTGCTGTATCTGTGGACACACACTGTATTAGAGGTGGGTGTCCAGCAGATTTGTATCCATACCATTCCATCTTCCACCATAGCTGAGACAGGCAACCAACTAGTAGAGAAGGATAAAGTTTTCTGACAAAATTCCCACTCAGTTCATGAAATGGCCACTGAGCAGTCTTCACTTTCATGCAAACCTTCACTTTTCCTAAGTCTGCGTTACCAAAGCATTTAAGGAGAAAAAATTATACAAATGACAAGGGCTCATTAAAGAAAATTCTGGAAATGAAGAAAAGTAGAAAAAAGTCACATTTAGTACCATCACAGAAACACAAGCACTGTTAACACTTTGTTAACTTTTTCTTGGTCTTTTTTACCTGGGTCTGGGTACCCTCTGTATCCCCATAGTTACAATCATATTACAAACATAGCTTTGTGTCTAATTCATTCAGTAATATTTTGTTGTAAGCATTTATCCAGATTATTACACTATCTTTGTAACTCATTTTATTTTTATAATTTATTTGTTGTTGTTGTTGCAGTTTTGGCCAGGGCCAGGTTCGAACC
>CAUYON010071661.1:0-20645 GCA_963573935.1 Arctocebus calabarensis
GAGAAATAGTATAATAATCCATGAGCAACAAAAAATAAATTCAATGGCCAGGCGTTGTGGCGGGCGCCTGTAGTCCCAGCTACTTGGGAGGCGGAGGCAGGAGACTCGCTTGAGCCCAGGAATTGGAGGTTGCTGTGAGCTGCAATGCCACGGCACTCTATCCAGGGCAACAGCTTGAGGCTCTGTCTCAAAAAAAAAAAAATAATAAAATAAATCCAGTCCTTTTTGCTAGGTCTACCAACATTTGTAACTTTCTTATTTCTTAAGATGACTTTTTGATTTTCAGGGGTTAAAACTAAAGAAAGAGCCAAACACACAAAGGAAAAGCTTGGTTTTCAAAATAAAAATCACTAGTGGTCAATATAATCACTGTTATGGATTAAATTGTGTTTCACCAAAATTCATACACTGAAGTCCCTGACACCTAATGTGAGTAGTATTTGTACGTAGGTCCTGTATAGAAGTAATTAGGGTTAAATGAGGTTATAAGGATAGGACTCTAATTGGATAGGATTTGTGTCTTTATAAAGAAATGTAAAAGACTCCAGGAATGTGAAAAGTGCAGATATGAAGTAAAGACAAGTAAAGAGGAAGCAAGAAAGTAACCATCTGTAAGCTCCTGTGAGGCCTCAGGAGAAATCCAGACACCTGGGACCTTCATCTTGCACTTCCAGCCTCCAGAACTGTGAGAAAATTAATTTATGTTAATTATACTAGCTACTTTGTGACATTTTGCTATGGCAGCTCTACCAAACTAATGCAGCAACCAACTGATAAATCCAGTGTGGAGAAAACTTAACAATATGGTAGAAGAAATAACTAAAAGTGCAATAAAATTTCAGTGTAAGTGGGAAGAATTGGGAGAGGATAGGATCGTTTTCCTGGTAAAATTGTGACACGAGGTTAGTAACTTTTTATATTATATATTGCAATGAGTTCAAATTGAGATGGTAAATTTTCTAAAATGAATTTATTAGCTTCAGCAAAACGACCCAATTGAGATGATGTTAAAGTTTTATTGATTGTTGGATATCAACAATTTAAAGAGTGCTAAAAAACTGAGACAGGAAAACAGTAATTCAGAATCACAAAGGACAAAACATTAATCATTAACTCAAAGCTCAGTTTTTAATAACATTGTAGACAAGAGGGATTGATAATGATCACATGCCGTAATTTACTAAGCATATTACTACATATTTTAGTAGACATATTTATATGATGACTTTGTTTAAAATTATTGTTTTCTCTTAATCTTCTTGCCATTTTAGTACAATTTTAAAATATTTTTCTTATGGGGCAGGTGTTAACAAGCCACAGCCTGCAGGCCACATCTAGTCCACTGTTTATTGTCACATACTTTGCCCATTTTGTACATATTGTTTTGGCTGAGTTTACTATAATAGTAGAGATGAATAGTTGTACTAGAGATCATTTTGCTACAGAGCCAATCATAGTTACTATGTAGTCCTTTCCAGAAAAACAAACAACCAAAGAATTTTTCTTATACCAACATAAACTTTAAGTGCATAGCACCTGCTACTATTTGCAATCAAATTTGTATTTTTATGTTTGTTTAATGTGTTTACCACCATTAAAACTGCCATAATGTTTCCCAGGCCCTGGTATGACCTATGCATTCACAAAGTGGAAGTAAATACAACAGAGTTTCAGGTTTCCAGTGATCTGAGGTATGTTTAAACTTTTAGTCTGTGGAAAATGAAAGACAAGTTATGCCATTTGCTTCACCAATAAGAAGGAAATACCAGGCTTGGGAGGCCTGTCTGTGTTTTAGATGTGGCACATGTCACAATGCCAAAATGGTCCCCTCTGTCAAATTACAATGCAGTCTATATGCTTTGATTGGGACCAGACCACGAAGGTTTTCTCCATCAGATCCAGGCTGGTATTTAATTAAGTTTACAGAATTTGGTACTTTGCATAATTAAATCTTTATATTCTCACACCAATGTCAAGATCATTATTACTATATTTCTTTTATACACAAGGAAATTGAGATTCATTGATGCTGAGTAACTAGTCTATGAAACATCAATATACATTAAAACCAGGATGTAAATGTATGAACTTCCTTAGGGGGAATACAAGAGAAATGTAACTCTATTTTCCAGGAGTGTAAAGTTTAGTCCCACCAATGTCACAGAGAAGCAAAACTTCAGTTAGATCTTGAATATGTTGACTAATAGAGATGATATCATAAAGTATACTATTAGTAGATCACAGAGCAGCAATCTATGGCTCCTAGGCCAAAGCTGTCTCACCACCTATTTTTGTAAATAAAATTGTATTTAAACACTGTCATGTACATTCACTGATGTGTGTGGCTGCTTTCATGCTACCACAACGGAGTTGAGTAGTTGGGATATATATTTAATGGCCCATAAAAATTAAACATTTAATATCTAGATGCTATAGGAAAAGTTTGCTGACCTCTGTTCTGGATAAAACTTGGATAATAATCACAGCATAGAGGCTGGGTAAATGGTCTTTTGGAAAAATTGGAACATGAAAAAAATATACAGAGTCATAAAATCCTGAAGATTCTTAGCTCTGTTTTTTCACAGTTATTTTCACACATCTAGCACAATGCTTAGCACTTAGTACACATTAAAAATACTTGTTGAAACAATGCTGAATTGAAATAATGGCGTTCTCTAGAGAGTTTTGAATATAGTAATGTCACAATGAGAGGATATTTTCTCACATACATAGGAAAGGAGTGATTTTAGAATGTGAAATGTTTGGAACATCTTACAGTAGTTCAGATATGAACTGACAGCTTTTAGCTGTGAAGATTTGTAATGAATACTTACTGCGTGCCTTTAGATGACATGATGCAATGTTACAATTTTATGGAAACCAGTTGTTAGTGAAGACTCCTGGTGTCTTTTTTATCTACTGCATGTTGCCTTAAAAAGCCATACAGTTCAGGACCAATTATTAACATCAATGCAAAATTTTATTTTATTGACAACATATGAATCAAATGCGCTTCTAGTTGGTTTGGTTGGAGACTTCATTGATTGAGCTCTTTTGACTTAGAACTTTCCAAATACTTTTCTTCTTCTCTCTCTTTTGTTTTTCAAATTCAGCTTCTATTATTTTTGTAAGGTGATCCTCATGAACTTAGACTTGATCAAATTCCTCTACGCCTGAAATCAGACTTGGTGAGTATACATTTACAGTAACTCAGTTTAAAGAGAAAGCAAAATTAACAGTGAAATACTGGACAACAAAATTGGTTTTGAATGAGAGACTTGCTATCTTTATTCCAGAATCAAATCTGTATGGGAAAGATAGCAAAAACTAACAACATAATAAAAACTCCGATTCTTTGGAGGATTACCTAGACTTTTTTGGATTTTTTTTTTTCTTACTTTATGCTCTTAGCACATAGAGATTTGCCATGCATGGTAAATACTTTTTATGATTATTTGAATGTTATCTTGTCAGAGAAAACACTCTGTGGATAAACATTAGGGAAGTTAGGATTATGGGAATAAAGTCAGATTTATATCACTATGAAATGATTGTATGAAAGGTTGTGTGATCAGGATCAGGTATGCAAGACAGTGGGAGAGGAGGTGCGTGAACCTCCATGAAGAACACACTATCCTGGGGGCTTCGTGAGACAGCTTAGCACCAAGGTCAAAGAACTTTAGGAAAAGGGCCTAGCTGCAATCAGAAAGGACCCCAGGAAAAAGATCCCCAAGGGCCTGGCTGGAGACATGAAAGAACCAGGAAAAATGTCTGCAAGGGCTTGGGTGAGGGCCTGAAAGGCTTGAGAAGCCATTTTAGAACAATACAGGCAGCTCATTGAGCAACAAAGATTAGTTCCTATGGGTGTGAGATAAGAGGATTCCTCGTTGTTCCTCCAGCTCCTGAAGATGAGTAAGGCGTCAACTAATCTGTCCCGTAGGAAACAGAAGAGTAACTGGGTGGCATCTAGCTCCAAAGACCATGCTCCCATTTTTTTGTTTTCTATAATCTTGTTTGTGTTTGGGAAGGATCTTAAGAAGTAAGAGTAATAAAAATAGCTGGAGGATTATTGGGTGTGTAATCCAGAATTAGGGCAGGAGAAACTGCAGAGATGATGTATGTTGTCTTTGCAAACACCCATTAACTAATCAAGAGAAATAATAAAACCCGAATGCATCTGGAGTTGGAGATCTTTGCACAAAGGATGTTGACTTCCCGGGGCCCACTCTATAAATTCTACTCTATTTCTATTTTCCTTCTTTATTTTCCTCATTCCCCAGCATTGGGGACACTCACGGGTCATGTGGGGGCAGGCTCCCTATATCATTCAGTCTTATTTTCTACATGATTAATAAGACTTTGAATCTCCAAGTCATCAAGGTGACTTCATATGTAGCTTATCCACACATTTGCTTACCAAATAGTTGTCCAGATCAACTATCTGAACATGTGAGACGCAGCATGTGATCTCATTTTAAGTTTTAAATTCAGGGAGAAATACTAATAAGCAGTTGGCAACTTTTAGGTTTGCTAAGAATATAAATTTTCCAAGAACAAGGACCTTGAGAAATTGTTAAGCCATATGAGAAGACACTACCAAAAATCGCATAGGAAGCAGGTAAAAGAGAATACATACGAAGATCTCAGGGAGTTTCAAAGTTGGAATACTTGGTCATAAGAACTTGCGTGATAACCAAAATTGAGGGATCAGGAATAGTCCAATGATAACAAAATAAGATTGTGGTTAGGACAGTGGATTTCTGAGATCAAAACTCGTAATCATTAGAGCTTTATTCATGAGAGCCAAAGGCTGAATCAGCTCGAACTTCTCGTTGTAAGTCTGCTGGACTACAGAAGAGCAGGGAGATATAGAACAAAACTTGTGTTGTTCCACGAGAAAGAAGCCTTTGCTTCCTCTTAAAGCAAGAGTTATGCTCTAGCTTTAGTTGGGAAGAAGGGAGCAACTCAGTTATCTAGAAATTTTGCAAAAACCGAGATTTTTTTACAACTGTTAGGTGTATCTATTTATATATCTCATGCTAAGTTTTGGGCTTCTATCTTTTCTTAGTTAGGGTCCTTGTCTTAGTATATAGCAGAACTACTAGGATTAACATTCTAGCATTTCTTAGAGATATCTGCTCTTATAAGTACGTTCTGAGCTAGATTCTCAGTCTCTTTTTGTCCTCTACTTTTAATATACTACCAAGAATCACCCTGGCATCCTCAATCCGCTTTACAGTCATCACCCACAGCCTTTCATTTTTTTTTTTCCTCCCTGTCACTGACCCTTCATCAGAGCTATCCAAATCAATAGGCATCATTGCTACCACTTCTAAACTTCTCTTGAAACTGACTCTACCTCCTTGTGCATTTTTTGTCACAGTATCCATTCAAGCTTATTACCATGAAAAGTTTTAGCAGATGCCATACAATCACATCCCAGGATCCTTCAGTTCTCCACCTACTACAACCAACTGGGATCCTCATTGCCAGTTGGAAAACAAGTGATCTAGTTTAGAATCAGCTTTATAAAAGTGCCCCTAGTAACACCACTAATTGATCAAGGTCCACAAGGAAACGTACACTGAGCCTCTTGAATTTATTTTCAGGATCTTTATTGAGGATTGATTTGGAAAGAGTATCTGCGAGCCACAAGAGAAATAATGTTGGGAAGAGAGATAAATTGATCTGAGGTATAATCTCGACAGAAGCCTTGCCAATCCCAAAGGGAGCGGAATGCCCTAGCTAAAGCAAGAGGGCTGGGCTTTTACTTATATGAAACAGTCATGAGTCTTAGGAGGGATAGTCCCAGTGTCCAATTCAGCACTAAGTAAGTCTAAATTATCTAAATAAAAAAAAAAAATTGTGAATTCCCTTTCTATTACTTACAACCTCTCGGTTTCTAAGAATCTTTTAAAAATAAATGCCAGTTTAAGTTAGTAACCTGTTTTAATGGAACTAAGAGAAGATATTCTAGTAAATATAGTCATTTAAATCCATTTCAAAACCTAATCTGTGGTTAGCATACCATTTGGAATACTATGCCATCTGGCAGAGGAAATAATGGCTTTGTACAATTACTCTGGAGAACATGGACTACTCCAGCTTTATAGACCTCAAATTATCAGGGCTTAGTGGAGGGGATGGGGGTGGGATGTGGGGTTAGCATTGTCTTCAACCTGTGATTCACCTGCTTGTGAATTTTTAATCAAGTGGTTCTCAGCATTATCAAGAAATCCTTTAGGCATTTTACCTTGAAATTTTCAAGCCTAGTTGCAAGTGAGTAAAATGGAAATGCCAATTCAAGTCTCTCCTGCAAGATAAAATGGGTGGTTTATACTCATAAGGTTTCTTTCCTGGAATCCTTTGCTTTCTTCAACATTCTGCTTATTAAACCATAGTGAGTTGCTTTTTTCCCTAATTGGTGCTTGTACTCATAAAGTGTATCATCATCATTAACCAAAATCAATTAAGTGCCTCCATGAACATGGTGTTCCTGCTGGACCCTGGTTAATTTACACCTTCTCTTCTTATGTCTCTCTCTTAGGAATTTAGTGCTGTTAGGAGGACCACGTTTTTGAGAATATTTCATTTGCAAAGTTAGACTTTCAGTTGCTGAGAAGAAACTAGCAAATAATTATTATATAGATTAAAGATGTTGTTTAAAAAGCACATCCAATCAAGGCAGTTTATCCTTCATGAATGGAACAAAAACAGAACCATTATAAATATTAATTTATTCATTAATGTGAACTTGGTAGTGTGCAAGGTAGCTTTTATTCCACTTGGATAAACCCTCCTCAGTGACACCTTTAGCTCTGATTATGTAGCCTCTGGGATTCAGAGTAAAGAAGAATCTACCCTGCATGGGACAACTTTCTTGTGAGGACTTAAGCTTGAGAAAGGGGGGTATGTGGACAGAAGCCTAATTTCAGCTGAGAAAAGCCCAAGAATATAATGAGTTGAGAAGTCCAATCTGAAGCATGGATTCTAACGTAAGGTTTCGGATTGTCATTTCCAATCATTACAATATTTACAAAGCAGTGATGGTGTTCTCAATAAATGGCAGTGATCCTTTGTCTCTGAGTTACAGAATTAATCACTTCTTTTCTAAAGGATATTAATATCCAGGCAGCTTTTAGGTTAAACCTAGCCATATTTAAGTATTGTAAAAAATTTTCCAGTGTATTTTGTATAGCAGAGAATAGTTAAACTTCTAATAATCAAAAGATATGGGTGTATTCATATTAACTACTCTAAAATTATATCATATAATATACAAACATATTTTAGGCAATGCTTAGAATATTAAAATTCTATATTAACCTTGCCTCCGTAATGAAATATCTAACATGTTTAATAACTGTATGCATAGCAGTGTCTATGATTATTGAATTATCAGTATAGATACACTTTTAAAGTGTATATAATAGATACACTTTAAAGTGCTTAACATGGATAAACCTCTTAATCTTCATAAACCTCAAATGAGTTATATTTAGATATCCATTTTATATAAGGGAACTGAAGAAATGTGATTTTAAGTTTCTTGCTCTAGATCTCTATTGTAGGAAACAGCCTGAATTTGAATCCCATCAGCTGATTCTAGAGCTTATGTAAAATCATTTAATAAAAAATGAATGTTAAGAATTAAAGATACAAATGAAATTTTGTATACTTAGTGTTGATCATGGGATGAATTTATTGAGTAACTTGTTAACGTAAAGGACATATTGAAGCAACTGGTTTTCTTCCACTCAGAAACAATCACTCCACTGGGGTCTTTTTGAAATTAAAAAAAAAAAAAAACAAGAGCAAATTAAAAGAGAAATCAGAGGAGTGGAGGAAAACAGCAGCCTGAGATGGTGATGATTTTGCTTTTTCTTGTTGTAGGTAATAGTATGGAAGATGGTACTTAGCACAAAAAGTACAATAGTCTATAGGCCAATCTGGCCAATCTCCCGTGTCTTGAGAACTGTCTACAGATCAACTGTCAAATCCATAACATTGATTAAACATGATTACTGTCCTTCATTTGGTATAGCTGTTATAGTTTTGAAAAACTCGACAGTTGCTGATCTGATGATCAAAATAATGTTAATGTTTATAGCTAAAAAATTTATTTGATTTATTTAGATAGTATCAACTTCAATGGAACAAAGAAAACCTAGCTGTGGTTGTTTTTCCACTCTAAATATTTTAGTAAGGAATAATTATGTAAATCATAATTATTCAATACAATTTTCATCGAAAATTTCTGCTGTCCAAGAGAGTAACAATTAGATGAATATAGCTATTGCATATGAGATGAAGTGTTGAGACGCTGTTAGATTGACTAAGAAATTCAATTTAAAGTTTACTTAATTTTATTTATTTTTTGTTTTTTGGGGGGATTAACATAAGAGTACATGTGATTAGGCTACATTGTTTGTGTTTGTAAGTTACATCTGAGCTATAGTTGAGTCCTTCACCCAGGAGGTGTGCCCTGTATCCTTACATGGTACCTGATAGGTAGGAGCTTACTGCACCCTCTTCTTCTCGAATTTAATTGTATTTTTCTCTCCTATGGGCCTGTAGTTGTTCATTTACTAGCTTTAAATTAGTATGGAGTATATGGGATGCTTACTTCTCCATTCATGAAATACTTTACTATGGAGAATGTTCTTCAAGTCCATTTAAATAAATATAAAAGATGCAAAGTCTTCATCTTTTTATAGCTGAACGGTATTCCATGATATACATATACCATAGTTTATTAATGCTAGGCATGGGTTGTTGGGCACTTGGGTTGTTTCTACATCTTTGTAATTGTAAATTGAGCTGCTGTAAGCATGCAAATGCAAATGTACTTATGATAAAATCAATTTTGTTTTCTGGGCAGATACCTTGTAAATGGGTTTCTGGGATCAAAGGGAGGTTCTGCTCTTAGCTCTTTGAAGATTCTCCTAAACTTATTTATTTTTAATTAAAATAAATTAAAATTAAATTACCATAGGTAAAGTTCTAAATGGACTCTAAAGCCTTTGAGAAAAATTTTAAGAAAAAAGAAAAGAAAATCTTATGGTACATAATCTGCATCAAAAAGTTTATACCAGTGTTTCTAGTTTGTAAATGAATGGACCTGACATATTCTAAGCAAAGTGGGATGAAAGGTATACCGAAAGTCAAAGTGGGAGTCACATCTCTTATTACTCCTCTCAAGATACTTCTGTCCATGAAACTTGGCTTACTCATCTTAAGAACAAAGCTTTCAGTTCAGCCAGTAATTTATATCTTATTTTATTAATTATTTTTTGAGCAGCTGCCACTTGGCAGTGCAGCACTACCCATGAGAAATATAAATATGAATAGAATAGAATAGAGCTTCATGCTCTTGACTCTTCTCTCAAAGCAGATCCATTTAGATTGAATAAAGTCATTCTTTTTTATGTTCTTGTTACAACTAGGAAGGCAATCCTTCTTGCCTTCATGCTTTCAAACTACTTATTCATGTACTCTTTCTTCATTATTTCACTGTCTGTCCAGACTCTTGGGGCTAATTTCCAGAATGAGATCCCAGTCAGGATGACTAAAACTCAAAAAAACATAGAGATACCATGACAAAAATATCAAAGAAGAAAACTTTTACAAAATTTACAAAGAGGTGATGCCTTTTTTCTTCTCTTGCTTTTTTCTGTCTTCTCCATGTCCCCAAATCAGTCTTATACTTCCCTAATGAGACAGAGAACTGGCAGGTACTGTTTAAGACCCTGCTTTAGACCCTGCTTTAGTCATGACTTCGAACATTGCTCTGGGCATCGCTTCAGGCATTATGTAATTTTTGATACATTGTTTAACTGAATTAGAAAGTCTCAAAACTTTGATCAAAAACAATACAGAGGCAAGGTTCCAACCGTTAGAAACAAGATAGTGGAGAAATCCATTGATTCTTGACCTTCTTATACCCTCATTACTATAACATTACTGAGAAAATTTCTAAGGTAATCTCCCATCATGCACGTTATGCCTTGACACTTCTCTTCTGACCATAGTCAAAAAGAAGGAATCACTCTAATCTGGGAAAACACTGCCCCTTTTCAAGAAATAACATGAAAATTTCTCCTCTCGTTTACCCTATTATTAAACTGTTACTTAAACAAATGGACAAAAGGAACAGTGGGATTCCTGCTCAGGGAGAACGAGCCTCTGCTGTTGTCTGTGGAGTAGACTTTCTATACTTCTTAAATGGTAATTCAAGATGGTAATCTAAATGGAGTTATCTTGGTTAAATAACTTTTTCACTTCATGTAGTCAGCTTTCATCTGAATTTTGTCTTGACCAAAGCCAAGGGACTATTTACACTTCAAGAATTGGGAGACACTTTCCTGTGTCATTGATAACAGCACTAATGACTAAAACAAATACAAGCATATAAGAGTAGAGAAAGCTATTTTTAATATATCCTACTCAAGCTCACTTTTGACCTCATATTTTATAAGCTTTGTACCTTTTGATTGACCAAGTCACAATTACCACAATAAGATAACAGGAGAGTTATGACTGTTCTATACATGTCGGCATTAACATAAATAAATCTCATATAAGAAAATGGGGCCGGCTCAGTGCCTGTGGCTCAACAGGCTAAGGCGCCAGCCACATACACCTGAGCTGGAGGGTTCGAATCCAGCCCAGGGCCCGCCAAACAACAATGACGGCTGCAACCAAAAAATGGCCAGGCATTGTGGCCAGTGCCTGTAGTCCCATCTACTTGGGAGGCAGAGGCAAGAGATTCGCTTGAGCCCAGGCATTGGATGTTGCTGTGAGCTGTCATGTCACAGCACTCTATCCAGGGTGACAGCTTGAGGCTCTGCCTCAAAAAAAGAAAAAGAAAATGGGGCTAAGGGAATGAATATATATTACTCTATATGTGTATGGATGCATGGGTGACAAAGTTTAACCAGACACAATCAAAGAGACATATGAAATGCTTTAGGTCCAAACCCTTTTACAGTGGAATCAGAATATAAAAATTTACCAATTTTGGCTCCGCGCCTATAGCTAAATGGTTAGGGCACTGGCCACATACACCAGGGTTGGCAGGTTCAAACCCAGCCAAGGCCTGCTAAACAACAATGACAACTACAACAATAAATAAAATAGCCAGGTGTTGTGGTGGCTGCCTGTAATGCCAGCTACTTGGGAGGCTGAGACAAGAGAATTGCTTAAGCCCAAGAGTCTGAGGTTGCTGTGAGCTATGACTTAACATCACTCTACTGAGGGGCGACATAATAAGACTCTATCTCAAAAAAAAAAAAAAATTACAAATTTGATAAAAGAAAAACTTATTTAACCAAGATAACTCCATTTAGATTACCATCTTTGAAAATCTAAATCCCAATTAGATCAACTCTGATTTTTAATTTTCACTCAATTCTACACGGGCCTAAGGATCAAAATGCTAAAAATTATGATATAAAACTCATAATTAACCAAAGTTAACTGCAAAAATATGACCATAATTTTATTCCATATCTTTTGTGGGCTTGGGAAAAGGGCAAAAAAAAAAATGAAGAAAAATTACAAAAATAAGATAGCTTATTTTTCTGACATGCTGATCATTTTAAGACAAGAGAATTGTTAGCAGAAGTGCTTTAATATAAGAGCAGCTAAATAAAATGATGCTACATTTAAAGTGAAGATGAAAGGCATAAATTGCAGCAGACAGAAGGAGCTCTTTTGTGAACTAACTTAGAAATTTTATCAAAATTTTGTCAAGAGCTTCAGTGAAATAAGAATGAAAAAATGATGGCTTTAATTTATAAAGTTAATTTTAAAATTTTTAGGTTAAAATGAGGGCAGAAATGATTGGATTACATTATTTGCTTTTCTCAGATAAAGTTCAAGTTGTAGTTGAGCTCTTCACCCAATGGGTGTGCTGTATACCCCTATATTGTACAGTTTAGGTTATTTTTTTAAGAACTTGAAAAATGTCATAATTATAAAGATATTTAAATACATTTATCAAAAACTGAAATTAATTATAATAACTAAATTCAATTATTTTATATGGACATTTGGGTGCATCTCTAAGGGGAAATGCCTGTTACCTGTAGTAAACAAAATTCATTTCTTATGTCTTCTAAAAAATATTTCTTACTTATTCTAGAATGAAATGTTCTTGAAAAATTACATAATAAATAAATGGAAAGGAAAAGGGAATTATGGCAGGTTCAATGCTTCATTTATTTGTAGTGATAGATATGAGTCATGTTTTCATTGGGAGGGTATGAACTATTTCTTTTTCCTTGAACATTATGAAACATCTTGCCTTGAAGAATACAGATGAAAGAGAGTACCTGGCATGATACACCCCAGTGAAGCTTTGTCTACACACCTATTTGCTTTTTCATCAGGGCATAAACAGTGGCATTTTATATGCCGGGTTTTTGTCCTCTATGCTTATTGTGAAACACACAGTTAATCTTTCCTGCCGTTCATCAGACTCTTCCCAAGTATGGCTTTTGGACTTTTAGTCTTGACTTTTAACAATTTTATTCATAGTAGGCTTTAGTGGGAACTTTTTTACTTGAAAGTGACTGAACTCAATTCAAGTTGACTTAAACAAGCAAAGAATAGTTTTCACATTAAGTTATAGTTTTTATTTATTTACTTATGCCCATATGAACAGAAGATGTATTCAATATATATTTTTTTAGCATTTCTCATTTTGTGTTGACTTTCATTGAAGATAGACTTTCTGCTTTTAGCCTCCAAATGACTGATAGCAGCTGTAGGAGCTACATTTCCCCAAGTCAACCACAAAGATAACAAGTACTCTTATTCTAGCATTCTTAAAAAAATAGTACGGGCATATATGCTAGTGGATTTAATATACATTGCTCTATTAACCACTAAATATAAAGAATATACCATGTTGTTTGGTTCAAGCCTAAATTGTATGCTGTGTTCTAAGAGAAATAATGACCAAGAAAATAGAAATTCTCCCAGGAATGCTAATTTTGCCTGCTAACCTGGAAAATAATAAAATAAATTAAATAAATGCTAATTCCTATCTCTCCAGATAGCTATCTGATGTTGATTAATGCATGAAACTAGAGAAAAGCAGTTGTAATTGCTATAGTACTTTCAGACAGCAATATCACTCAAAATTACATTTTTTAAAAAGAATAAGCATTATCCTTTTTTTTGACCCAGCATTTTATCATCTGGGTATTTATTCTAAGAAAGTAGACGAAAAATTCAAACGAAAAATAATAACAAAGTATGCAGTTTTAACCTATGTATTTAAACGAAGAACTTTAAATTAATAACATTTTAAAAGTCAATATTCATGAAAAGAAATTAAAGTATATTCTTATTGACAGGGGAGTGGTTTAAAAAATACTCCCCATTGTGAAACTGTTTATCCAAATAAATTGTGAGGCTATTTTCTCCTATTTTGTACCACCTTTTATCTCTACACCTCAACTTCTACCCTGAAAAATTGCTGTTGTAATGAACCCTTATGATTCTGCTAGTCACTGCTGTCATTTCTATAAGCCATATTATTATAGGAAAATGTTGATAACCCGCTCTATAAATAATATATTGCATAGCCATTTTTTGTATGGGAATTTTGAAAACTAATAAGTGAGAAATATTTTATAGTATAATGTCAAATTTAAAGAAAAAGTAGTCTTGTACATTATACACTCACATTGCAATAATAAATGTAAAACTCAGGAAGTTAATTAAGGTGAGACTACAGAAATTGAGTGATTTTCACTCCATTTATTTCTTATGATATAATTTGGTTTAATAATATAAGGTAAGTATATTATCTTAATAATATAATATCTCTATATTATACACATAAGCCAACGATGATAATTACTCTTTCTACCTAGACACTGCCATGTATGAAGTTAAAAATCAACACAAATTATATACTGCCTTGTTCTTCTAAACTGCCATTAAAAGCCACGTAGGGAAAAATGGATCCCCAAAAGATACCATGATGATTAATAGAAATCATTACCTAACATTCTTAAAAAGACATTAAGTTTTTTGTGTCTAGACCTATTCACGCTAAGGTATTTTCCCATGTTCATCCAGTAAAAAGTTTGACCCTGTAATATGTGGTTTCCAATATGAAAACAAGAAAATTAGGATGATTCTCTGCTGCTACCATGCCTGCTGGCTGTTAATGCACAATATTTAAAAGGTGATCCATCCACAGTCACTGAATCTTGATTGCCTGTTTTCTTTAGAATTATTACTGCTAAGAGGCTACCCCACTGCAATCCTGCCCTGAGTTTCCTTGAGCATAAGCAACTGGTGAAAAATGCCAACTTGAAGGTATGGAGAGGAGCAGAATATGAATTTAAGGGGAATGTGTTTTTCAAATTTCCATTGCATTCATCACCCAGAAACTCTAATTAATACTAAAAATAATAATAATATTTGAATTTCAAAAGGTATAAGAACTGTCTTGATAAGATCTTATATTTTACAATATATGAAGAGATATGTGATATTGACTTATATTTTGAGTATCTATCCATGAGGTAAGAAATTCCTAGTTCCTTAACTCTCAGAGAAAAAACCTGGATAAGAAACCATTGCTGCCAGACTTGAAGGCCAAGTTATTTTAAAGGGTCATAGCTCTGTATGAATAGGCAGAGTATCCAATTTGCTAAGATGATTTCCTGAAGTTTAGTAAATTGTTCTAACCCTTGAGCCCCATTCTTTATCAACAACATCTTAGTTAAGAGATCAATATTGGCTGCCCTCCAATAAGCTTGATCATGTGTTGTAGTGACACTGCCACATGTAAAGTCTGTGAACTGCCTTTGCTATTCACATGTGTGATCTCAAAGGGCTCCACGGGTGGTCAGGAAGTCTTGGGAATGGACAACATCATTCGGCATCACAACATCTGGCAAAAAAACTGAGGACAGGGTAGCTCATCCCGTATGCCGGTGCAATACACAAAAAGTGGTTGGGTTTGGCTCTGTGCTATAGGTTACATTTCCATTTTAACATATTGTGGTGAGTTACGCCAGGCGTTTGGACTGGGGCTTCTATAGCGCAAGATAAAGTAATGATCAGCTAGGTATAAAGGATCATCAGCTCAGTGCCTGTGAGAGCCTGATAAAGCTTGCATAGTGAAGGAGTCTCTGGAGAACACGAAAGAAAGGGGCTATGATATCGGAATGGAATGCTACAATGTACTTTGAACAGATTCTAGGAACTTTTGTTTGAGAAAGATTTATTAAAACTGGGTGGATTTGTAACAGCATAAATAACAATAAGTTAAATTTGTTAATGGGGAATATAATACTACAGAATCCAGAGAGTCCCCAAAGATATTGGATTTATAATTAGCATGTTGTTGCTGTTGGGCAGATCAGTAACCATTTCCTTTTTTTTTTGAGACAGAGCCTCAAGCTGTCACCCTGGATAGAGTTCCATGGCATCACAGCTCACAGCAACCTCCAATTTCTGGGCTCAAGTGAGTCTCCTGTCTCTGCCTCCCAAGTAGCTGGAACTACAGGCGCCCACCACAACGCCCGGCCATTTTTTGGTTGTAGCCATCATTGTTGTTTGGCGGACCCAGGCTGGATTCGAACCCGTCAGCTCAGGTGTACATGGCTGGCGTCTTAGCCCGCTGAGCCACAGGCACTGAGCCCATTTCTTGCCATTTTCTACAGTGGAGTAGCCCTGGACTGATTAAATGATGCCCGGAATTCATTTGAGGCCATGGAGTCTTTTACTAGGAAAAATATCCTATCCCTTTTGGTGAAAGTAATTCTGAGTATTTGTATGACTTGAGTGAGTGCATCAAATGCATTTTCTCAGAGAGGAGTATATGAATGTAATACCATTCCTGTTTTCTTAAAGAATGTTGGATCAGGTTAATATTTTTCCTGTAAAAATTGAGTATGATGTCAGAGCTGCTGAGATTCCTCATGGGTGGCCTGGTGAAGGCAAACTGCAGATGAGAGGCATGAGAAAAGACACAGAAACAGAACATATTGTCCAAGTCTATAATATTATGGCATAATAATTGCCAGTTGAAGACTGGATAGAGTAATTAATTTCAATAATAGTGGACACAGCAAACCTAACAGATGAGTCCATGCCGTTAAAGTTGCAGTATCCACTGTGAAATGCCATTCATTCTCTCCAAGTGGAAAAACAGGCCAAAAAGGGATTATTAAACAAAGAAACAATGGCGATAATCATTCCTTTTATGAAAAAGAGCAAGCTCTCTGGGGAATCTTCCTAAAAAAATAATGATTTTTGTTAGTCAAGTCTCACCTTTATGACATTATATTATCTTATTTACTTCCTTAGACTCCCCATCTTCAAATATAGCTACACAGGGATTTAGGGCTTCAAAATAAGAATTGGAGAGAAGACAAACTTTCAGTCCACAACATATTCTAAAAGCGTCTCAGAAGATTTATTATTCGTAAAATGAAACTTTCTGGAGATAGCAGGTTTGGTCCCAGAAATCCTAGTTGAGAAATTATAAACCTGCAAATGAAAGCAACTCATAGCAGATGCTTATGTGAGCTTAGACAAGATTAGCTAATCCTGGTTTGGACTAGAACAACTACACAATTGATCCCATTTCAAATCATTAATTTGAAGAATGGCGAATTTTCAGAGTTGATTTAAGCCAATCGGTTTCAGTTTCATTAAGTATTCTGAATTAGAATATTTTCCTATTTATAAAGTATTACATAGTGTTGTTTCTTACTTGTCAAAGACTGATATTTATAAGCATGCATAAACTCATAGTCTCAAATTAGTCTTTATATCTTTTCTATGTTGGGTTTAATATGAAAAACTTAACATACTATGATTTCCTTTAAACACTCTCCACCATAACTACTAGTTTAGATTTACATAGAATTAAATTAGGCAGCCAGATGTTTGCCATTATATTCTTTACTCAATATAGAAATTTCATTTTTTATATTTCTAATATTTTCACTAATGTCCTGTTTTATATCTACATTTTTAATACAGCTAAATTATAATTCCACATTATGTTTTCAAAGCTTAATAGTAATCACTCTATGTCAATTTACAAGAATGATTTTAATTTACGTCTTAATGTGCTGTGACATATATCTTCACAATTTTCTTTTTTTTTTTTAATTGTTGGGGATTCATTGAGGGTACAAGATGTGTCACACACTGAGACTCCATCCCCTCCCTCCTTCCCTCTCTGTACTCTTCACAATTTTCTTTAAACATGAAATTATTTAAGAAGTAATTCAACTGAGTTCTTTCTTCTCTTAATTGCTGTGCAAATAAAGTCTGAGGATGGTCATGTAGTCAATTGTTTAAGTAAACTTATTATATTTTGTGTGGATTCAATGTTATTCTTTTGATATTCTTTCTATATATCATACATATGTGTACCTATTTTTTCTATATATTTAAAATTTCAACATAACATCAGTTTACAAGTGATACACTATATAATTTTTTACAAATATTCTGAGAGGGTTAATCCTATTATCAACTGATATTGAGTGAGGTCATGTGAATAATTTCGTCAGTGAAATATAAAAGGATATAAGTATGAGACAGCTGAGCAAAAGCTTGCAGAGTTATGAAGACATTTGGTTTGGCTTCTTGCTTCCATAGTTTTGGTGTTCACTACCTATTTCTGAATACCAGTATAGGAATAGTAAGGGAGCTAATATGAACCTACAGACCAGAGAAGTTATGGAAGCTGATTTGTAAACAATGTAACATTAGAGGAAAAGTTATGCTGTTGTCCATTGAGATTTTGAAATTGTTTGTAACTAAAGCATAAGTCAGCAAAGAGTAATGCATAGATAAGAGTTATATATTTTTCAATTATCTTGACTTGGTATTCAGGTAACTTTTAAATCACCAGAATCAGACTTTTAATTAGACTGAGAAAGATGTCTTCAAATTTCCCTTTAATTTTTGTTTCTTTTCATAAGTATTTTACCTAATAGTAACTTCTAAATAATAAAAACTTGGGATTATCATTTTTTGCCTGATATAGACTCTATCTTCTGTCTTGGCTCTTGTAATATTTTGTCAACCTCAAAAAGGAGATATTTGTTCTTCCATCAGCTCCAAATGTTTCATGACTTTTATCAATTCTAAATTTCTCTTATACTAGTTAAAATACTAATTATATATTAGTTTGTCTTAGATAAGACATTTTAAATAATTTTTTTATTTTATTCTCCATTGATTCTTTAATTCCTTACTACAAATTCTTCCTATATCAGTTTTTCTCCCATCCTTTTCTAGATCTATTTTCCTGAAATACGTTAGAAAAAAGGTTACTTTCTGAAATGCATCAGATAATCTAAGTATGATCAATTTTTCTTGATGAATACAGTGTTTTCTAGATTTTGGACTGAAAAATCTGAGACCCTATCTTAGTTTCATTTAAACGAATTAGAAGTTAATTCCATGCCAATATTTGCCCATACAGAAGGCATACGGATGTTGTAGACACTCATTAGTCACCTATGTTCTTCTACAAGCAGCTCTTTAAATATTAAATAGCTGCTTGAATCTTAAGGGGTGCTGATAATTTATTCCTCATCAACTTAACCATGTCCCTAGCCCTTATTTTGCTATTTATATTGAGGCTGAGAAGGGATGCCTCACTCATATTCAAAATGAAGTTACATTGGGATCATCCAAATATTGTAAGGGGTCCTACAATTAAGTTCACAAACTTATGTGCTAAAACTAGTGGTATGCTATAAGCAACTCATAAAGTTTCATAAGCTTGGTGTATCAGTGTCTCACAGATATGTTCCTGTAGGCATGCTACATTGCATTTATTATTGTTGTTGTGTGCTTTTGTGTGCTTGCTAGATGTTGGAGCTTGAATTTGAGCAATGAACCAATGTCAAATTTCTTGTTAAACTTGGCAAGAGTGCGAGTGAAATCAGAGACATGTTATCCCAAGTTTATAGGAATAATGCCATGAAGAAAACAGCAATGTACAAACGAATTAAACATTTTTTTCAGGGTTAGAAAGAATCACTGATAAGGAGAGGTCAGGGAGGCTAGTAATGAGCATAACTGATGAAAACATTGCAAATATTTGTTGATATTGCAACGGAATTGTGGGAAGCATAGCAGACCATGTAAATATTGATAGAGAAACAGGAAAACCTTAACTGAAAATGTTGGCATGAAGAAAGGTATGTACAAAAATGATCCCAAAGGACCTCACTGATGAACAAAAGCAAAAGAGAGGCAAAGTATGCCAGGACCTTTTGGAGAGTCATGTTGAGGTTTTGGGCCATGTTATCACTGATAATGAAGCATGGGTATATGAAACCGAAACAAAACATCAAAGTGCACAATGGAAATCAGTCAATTCTCCACAGCCAAAAAAGCACTGTAAGTCCAAATCAAAAGTCAAAACGATGTTGCTAATGTTTCTTCCTATCAGAGAGATTGTTCATTATGAATTAATAACAACTGGAGAAACAATTAACAAAGCTAAGAAAGCTGCATGAAGAAGTTAGATGAAACCGGCTGGGAGTTTTCTCCAACAACTCATGTCTCTTGTGTCACAACAGTGTACCAGCTCCCACATCACTCTCTGTGAGGGAATTTTTAACCAGTAAACAAATAACTGTATTGGAACACCCTCCATACTCATCTGATCTGGTCCCCAGTGGCTTTTTTCTTTACCCAGAGATAAAGGAAATATTGAAAGGGAGACATTTTGATGACATCCAAGATACCAAAGGTAATATGATGATAGCTCTCATGGCCATTCCAGTCAGAATTCCAACATTGCTTGAAGGGTGGACTAGGCACTGGATTCAGTGCATAGCTTCTCAAGGGGAGTATCTTGAAGGTGATCATAATGATACTTGCATTCAGCAATGAGGTGTGCAGCCTTTTTATCTAGGATGAGTTTCTGAACCCATTTTGTAACTATTAACACTGTTTTTTTAAATAATTTTATTACATCATAATTGTGTACATTGGTGCAATCATGGGGCACAATGTGCTTACTTCATACACAATCTGAAATATTTTGGTCATACTGTTAAACATAGACTTCATGACATTTTCTTAATCACTATGTGAAGACATTGATATTCTACATTTAATAAGTTTCACCAGTACCCTAAGATGCACCATAGGTGTGATCCCACCAATTGCTCTCCCTCCACTCATCCTTCTCCCTCTCATCCCCTCCCTTTCCCTTTTCCCTGTATTCTTGTGCTATAATTGGGTTTTAGCCTTCATATGAAAGCTATAAATTAGCTTCATATTAGGGCTGAGTACATTGGGTACTTTTTCTTCCATTCTTGAGATACTTTGCTAAGGACTTGAAGAGAAATTTCTCTAAAGAAGACAGGCACATGGCCTACAGACACATGAAAAAATGCTCACCATCCTTAATGATCCTAAAAATGCAAATCAAAACTACTTCGAGATATCATCTAACTCCAGTAAGATTAGGCCACATAACAAAATCCCAAAACCAGAGATGTTGGCATGGATGTGGAGAAAGGGGAACATTGCTGGTGGGAATACACACTAATACATTGCTTTTGGAAAGATACTTGGAGATCTAAAAATAGATCTGCCATTCGATCCTATAATTTCTTTATTAGGTATAT